>JALIZH010025932.1:0-49340 GCA_030522465.1 Rhipicephalus appendiculatus | reverse complement strand
TTAAACATAGTATTACTGAGAACTAACAGACAAAGATGCCAAGGAAAGTATAGGGGAAGCTATTAGAAGTAATTGTAATGTAAATGTGAAGAAATGAAAGTGGACGAAAAAGATAACTTGCCACCGGCAGGATCCGAACCTGCGACCTTCGAATAACGCGTCCGATGCTCTACCACTCAGCTATGGTGGCGGTCATCTCCCCGTCCACTTTATGGGGTATATATGTGTACTTAAACGTGGGAGCGTCAGTCAGCGCCGCCTGTTGCCATTACGGCGAGTGTGGAACACTCTTTTTTGCCTGTAGGCGTCATGTAGTACGTGATCTCATTACGAGAGGGCAGCTGACTAGTAATCCCTCGCATACCACCTGAAGGCATCAAGTCTGCCAGAACGAGACCCTCGTTATGAATGAAGGAAGGAATTGTAAACTTAAGGGCTCGATTGCTCTGTTAAACATAGTATTGATGAGAACTAACAGACAAAGATGCCAAGGAAAGTATAGGGGAAGCTATTAGAAGTAATTGTAATGTAAATGTGAAGAAATGAAAGTGGACGAAATGATAACTTGCCACCGGCAGGAATCCGAACCTGCGACCTTCGAATAACGCGTCCCATGCTCTACCACTGAGCTACGGTGGCGGTCATCTCCCCGTCCACTTTATGGGGTATATATGTGTGCTTAAACGTGGGAGCGTCAGTCAGCGCCGCCTGTTGCCATTACGGTGCGTGTGGAACACTCTTTTTTGCCTGTAGGCGTCACGTAGTACGTGATCTTATTACGAGAGGGCAGCTGACTAGTAATCCCTCGCATACCACCTGAAGGCATCAAGTCTGCCAGAACGAGACCCTCGTTATGAATGAAGGAAGGAATTGTAGACTTAAGGGCTTGTTTGCTTTGTTAAACATATATATTTGTTAAACATATATATATATATATATATATATATATATATATATATATATATATATATATATATATATATATATATATATATATATATTGTAACAACCTCACAACAAGGACTTTCTATTTACAGTGTTTATTAAGGGCGAACTTGTGCCCAAAAGCCAAATAAGCACAACAGTTAAGAGAGAACCGAAAGTCCACCGTCCTCGCGAGCCTCTGCTTCGAACACCGTCTTCCTCTCGCGCGTTGGCCGCTCGGTCGAAGCTCGTGCGCATGCAGAGCCGGCTGGTTTCATCTGTTGTAGCGGTGCCGTCAGCGTTTCGCTTCGTGTGCAACGTCTGCGTCGTACTAAGTGTCGGCAATTTCCCGTGGCATTATCCCCCCTCTCAAGTCGCATCGTCCCGATGCGTGCGATGAGGCTGCATGGAGAGTTCCTTTTGCGGATGCGTTTGAAGGAATGAGGTGATAGCACAGCAAGCGATTAGGGTGGGTAGTTTTCGTCTCGGTCGTAGGATGGCTTCATGCGTACAATGTGTACGCGCTCCGTGGGATTGCGTCGTCTCGAATGCACATGTCCTGCAGGCTTGACTTCATAAACGAGGTCACTGAGTCGCTGTACTACTTCATAGGGGCCAAAATATCGGCAAATGAGCTTTTCAGACAGGCCTCGTTGTCGTATTGGAGTCCGATATCCACACTTTGTCGCCAACGTCATAGCGTGTTTCACGTCTTCGCTGGTTATAGCGATCGGCATCGATCCGGTGTTGGTGACATATTCGGTACCTTGCCAACTGTCGGGCCTCTTCCGCTTTTTGTAGAAAGTCGTCAAGATCAGGGGGGTAGTCATCTTGGTCTATCGGTAACATAGCGTCCAGTGTTGTGGTAACTGCACGACCGTAGACTAGTTGAAATGGAGTAACCTTGGTGGTCTCTTGTACGGCGGTATTATAGGCAAAGGTGACGTATGGTAAAATTTCGTCCCACATTTTGTGCTCGACATCCACATACATTGATATCATGTCGGCTAGAGTTCTGTTAAGACGTTCAGTCAGGCCATTGCTTTGGGGATGATATGCGGTAGTTTTTCTGTGAGCAGTATGAGTCATGTTCAGCAGGTACTTCATAAGTTCCGCCGTGAAGGCCGTTCCGCGGTCGGTGATTACAACATTTGGAGCGCCATGCCGTAGAACTATGCTGTGTACAAAGAACTTGGCTACTTCAGCTGCCGTTCCCCGTTGCAAGGAGTCCGTTTCGGCGTATCTCGTTAAGTAATCAGTCGCCACAACGATCCATTTCTTGCCGAGTGAAGAGGTCGGGAAGGGTCCAAGGAGGTCCATTCCAACTTGTTGGAACGGCGCTTTCGGTGGATCTATAGGTTGTAGAAGGCCCGCTCGTTTAGTACTTCGGTGTTTTCCGTCTTTGGCACTCGCGGCATGTTTTAACATAGTGCTGTACAGAAGCTAATAGCTTGGGCCAATAATAATGCAAACTGATTCTTGCAAGCGTTCGAGTCACACCCAAATGCCCAGATGTGGGCTCATCGTGGCACGCTCGTAGTATTTCTTGCCGCATAGTTGCACGAACGACAAGCAAGAACTTTTCACGGTTCGGCTTAAAGTTTCTCTTGTAGAGAACATTTCTTCGGAGGCAGAACGATGTGAGGCTTCGAGAAAATATACGGGGTATTCTTACGTTGACTCCTTCTAGGTGTTTGATGAGTGGGAGCAATTCCTCGTCTGCGCGTTGACAATCGGCTATTTCAGTAGTCTCGACAATACCTACAAACGGAAAGTCCTCCTCTTCTGATAGTGCCGTGTCTGCAGGCGCGCGTGAAAAACAGTCGGCATCGGTATGCTTCCTCCCAGATCGGTATACGACGGTGTTATGACCGGCGCCTGGGCCGACGGAGGAGCGGCG
Source organism: Rhipicephalus appendiculatus (assembly GCA_030522465.1). NCBI lineage: Eukaryota > Metazoa > Arthropoda > Arachnida > Ixodida > Ixodidae > Rhipicephalus > Rhipicephalus appendiculatus. Next base: position 46,516 of record JALIZH010025932.1, on the reverse strand, counting down.
TTCCCTGTTCTACGAACAAGTCTCCGAGGGGCTGCTGGCCCGCTGACAGACGTTAAAAGACGTGTATTGTCCTTCCTAGCCGGGAAGTGAGGCGCCATGCAGTCCGACGCGCAAGGTGTTCGGCGAGACGACCGCAGTGGTTTTCGGTCGCGACATACTCTTTGAAGAGACGGCGGAGCCGCCGCGGATGACCCGTCCCGCTAATTGCGTGTCGAGCGGCGGACCTTTGATGCGCTCCGAAGTGCGAGCGTAGGACCCCTCATCCTGCTGCCTTCTCACGCCACCACCTTGGTGCCACTGGTGCAATGTTGTGGCAACACCCCTGTCAGGCACGTAGACCTGGGCGGGTGTGGGCGGCACCGTCGGAAGTGGCGTGTGTCGTGTGATTGGACAGTGCAATTTGGAGCTGTTCCCCCCATCTAGGGATCTGGGGAAAAGAGACTCTTTATAATCAGCCCCTGCGGGCTCCCAAGATGAATCGAGAGGATTCGAAGATCTTCGGAGAGCCTTCGACGAGATCGTCACGATGTAGCCAAGTCTTCGTGATGTAGAGCGAAATGCTCGCCATGTAAATAATGTAATTAAACCTCAGTACAGTTTCCCTTCAGCCTCTTCATGCTGCCTCGGCATCTTCCTCCCGGGTCTCCGGTGCCTGCAAAGGCCGGTCGCAACAACTGGTGGCAGCGGTGGGATACCACGACCTGTATCGCGAGCTGTGACACCCCGGGTCGCAACAACGGTTATATCATATTCTTGCAGTCTGAGGCTCCACCTTGCTAGTCGTCCAGATGGGTCCTTGAGGTTCGCCAGCCAGCAAAGGGCATGATGATCGCTCACTGCCTTGAAAGGTCTACCATATAGGTACGGCCGAAATTTACTGATGGCCCAGATGACGGCAAGGCATTCTTTCTCTGTGGCCGAATAGTTGGTCTCCGGTTTTGATAGAGTCCGGCTGGCGTAGGCTATTACCTTTTCTTCGCCATTTTGCCACTGTATTAGAATGGATCCAAGGCCGATGTTACTGGCGTCTGTATGTATTTCTGTGTCAGCTGTCTCGTCAAAATGAGAAAGAATTGGGGGCTTTTCCAGTCGTTTTCTTAATTCGTTGAAGGCGCTTTGCTGCTCGTTTTGCCACTGGAAAGGCACATCTTCTCTCGTAAGTTTCGTTAAGGGCTCTGCGATATTCGAGAAATTTCTGACAAATCGTCTATAATAAGCACATAGACCTAGAAACCTCCGTACTGCCTTTTTGTCTGTTGGCACCGGGAACCTTGCGACGGCGGCTGTCTTATCGGGATCAGGGCGAACACCCTGGGCGCTCACGACGTGCCCAAGAAATCGAAGTTCTTCGAAACCGAATTGGCACTTCTCTGGCTTGATTGTCAAATCTGCCGAACGGATTGCCTCTAACACTGACCGCAGGCGCTTGATGTGCTCTTCGAATGTAGCGGCGAAGATGACCACGTCGTCTAGGTACACTAAACAACACTGCCACTTCAATCCGGAAAGTACAGTATCCATCATGCGTTGGAACGTTGCCGGCGCACAACAGAGACCAAACGGGAGAGCCTTAAATTCATAGAGTCCGTCCGGGGTAACAAAAGCAGTCTTCTCGCGATCACGTTCATCAACTTCGATTTGCCAGTATCCACTTTTCAGATCTAGTGACGAGAAGTACTTTGCACACCGAAGTCGATCTAACGTGTCGTCGATGCGCGGAAGGGGATATACATCCCGTTTAGTAACAGCATTCAATTTCCGGTAGTCTACACAAAACCGCAGCGTGTTGTCCTTTTTCTTGACAAGCACCACTGGGGATGCCCATGGGCTGGTAGAAGGCTGAATAACATCATCTTCAAGCATTTCTTGTACCTGATTCTTGATTATTTCCCTTTCCTTTGGCGAAACACGATACGGGTGCTGGCATACCGGCCTGGCGGTCTCGTACGTTATGATTCTGTGTTTTGCAATGCTCGTGCGCCGTACCTTGGAGCTATTGGAGAAGCAGGTGCTAAATTCCCGTATGAGGTCGTATAACTGTCGGCGTTAAATCTCTCAGATCCAGCTTTCACGGACATCGGCGTTTAGTTCGCGTGTCTTCCACCACGTGCCGCATGACTTTTATCTTTTGAATCTCGCGCGAAGTCAAGAGTTGCGTCAAGGCAAGAAAGAAAAGGAAAGAAACAAAATAAAAAAGTTCAGAACACACAGCTTCACGACTTGGCGTGGCCTGCCGCGTTCGTTGCTAATGGCGACAAAGATAAGACCGGCGAGCTGCAACGTTAAAGTGGCTAGTCATTCCCCGATCCTATGGCAACGACTCGTTTTACGCATCAGAAAAAGAAAACGGTGGCAGCCAAACGTATTCATTCATTCCCTTCGCATTTTTTTTACAGCAAGTATGTTATGCCCGCCGTTTGTCCGGTTCGCGATGTAGAGAGGAAACCATGATCCTGCCGGCGCGGCCACGTCAAGCAAAATTAAGAACAGCTGTGCCTAGTTAAACCAGTGTAACCATAGACAAGCCTTATTAAGTCATGTTGAGCATTGTAAAACCTAATTAACTACGCATACCTAAGCTAATGAAATCACACCTCAAAAAGCCCTAATTTAACCGAGCTGAGATTCTCGTGTGCCTAGTAATGCCGAACTATGTAGGATGCGCCGAGCTTAGCCTAATACTAATTGAGACTGAATATAACTAGTGGTAGCTCGACTAACTAGCTAATTAAGCTTACCTTGACATGGGATGGAAGCTAATCGAGACCAAGCCTCGAATTTGCAAGTTAGGCCAATTTGTCTAATTAAGGTAAGTAAGGTACTTGGTGCTGTGATTGCCAAGCGAATCCCAATGGAACCCGATCGATACCTAGCCGATACTCGTGAATCGCAATGTGATCGCGTGAAGACTTCGTGCATGGGCGTGTGAATGAACCTGTGCCTACTCAAGCCAGGGCCAGCCGAGTGCCGACCAGCTCTGCTCTGCACCAGCCTTGCGCGACTCAGTGCAAGCTGCGCAAATTTTCTACCGTGTCGAAAGGCTCGGCCGATAGCAGATCTTGAAGGAGTTGCCGCACATTTAATGACTTGACAGTCGAATGATAGCATTTCGCAATGTTTAGTTCTAGGTTACTTAGCTTGCGTCTGCTTACTTTTCGTCCCCGTGTTTTCCGAGCTTTTTAGGGGCGAAGCTCTTTAAAGCGGCACCCGTTCGTCCCTCGTCGTAGTGCGTAACCAGTCTTACGCTTTGACCTCCAAGGTGGTGCCGGTGGGAGATTTCTCCTGTGCGTTGTTGAACAATAAAAAATTCGCAGCGTGCGCGTTAACTAAAAGCCGAATTCTTCTGTCTCTCATCCCCCATTAGCAGCCATTGGCATTTCTCCTGTGCGTGATTAAACAATAAAAATTTTGTTCAAAACGCCGTTGATTGATGAAATAAACCAACGAAAGACGCCAGATGTTTTCTAAAAGCAAAACGAAAAGACGCCAGATGTTTCTAAAGCAAAACGAAAAGACGCCAGCTGCTTAACGAAAGACGCCAGGTGTTTTCTAAAGCAATGGTTTTATAATCAAAACCATATCGCGATACAGGTTTGTAGTTGACGATGCTCGTTGCCGTCGGTGTGTGCTCGTATGGATAAGGATGCCGCTGCAACCAGTGCAAGAACCACTTAGCTTACATTTCACCGACCACAAAGCGGTCATAATGAAAGGACAACGGAAACCAGCAATAAAAGTTTGATAAAACACTTAATCAATCGTTTCACGTCATTTTTATCGGGCGAATTAACGGAAGAAATTTCACGGTTTAACCGATGATTACTTCCAGGAGCTTCGCCCAATCTCATCATCATTCACCTCGTGGATCTGCCGTCAATTTTTTTCTACTGCTTGGGCTTCTCGGGATACACAGAAAGCGGTTATACTTCTTATAATAATTGTTGGGGTTTTGCGTCGAAAGAACGCGATATGAATGTGAGAGATGCCATAGTGGGGGGGCCCCCCCGATAGTTAGACCACGTGGGGTTCTTTAACGTGCACCTAAATCTGAGCACATGGGCTTCTTGCATATTGCGTCCATCGAAATGCAGCCTCCGCGAACTAACATGGTGCTACCAAACGTGTGGTTCAAACTACAAAGTACGGCCGCGGTGGCGTATTTTCGATGGAGGCGAAAATGCTTCATGCCCATGTGCTTAGATTTAGGTGCACATTAAAGAACCCCCCGGTGGTCGAAATTTTGAGAGCCCTCCACTGCGGCGTCTCTCATCATACGGTCGTTTTGGGACGTTAGACCCCAACAATTATTATGACTATTAAAGCACAAAGTAATCGTTCTAGAAGGTCTTGGCTCGCTGTACACACAAATCGGCGCATAGCACACATGATGACGCACGTGTGCTAGCGCTACAGATTTGCCGGTCACCGGCTGCAAAAACACTACTTAAATACCATCATTCGAACGCCCTATGGTATGATTTTTTTTAATGAACTAAATAATATTAATAATAGTAATATCTGGGGTTTTACGTGACAAGACCACGATATGATAATGAGGCCCGCGGTATAGGAGAACTCTGGAAATTTTGATCATCTGGCGTTCTTTAAGGTGGTTTGACATCGCACAGTACATGCGGTCGTCTATCATTTCGCCTCCATCGAAATGCGACCACCGCGGCCGGGATAGAACCTGCGCCTTTCAGGTCACCAGCCGACCTCCATAGCCGCTATGCCGTCGCGGCGGCATATCTACAGTGTCTCCACAGCCACCCTTGTCCCCAATGAAAAAAAAAAAAAAGCATGGAATCAAATTCTAATAAAGAGTCTAAGGCAGGGAGCTACCATCTTTCCAATGCTATTCACCGCGTGTTAACAGGAGGTTTTCAGAGCGTTGGATTGCGGACAGCATGCGATAACAGTTAAAGGATAGTAGCTCAGTAACATGCGATTCGCTTGTGATATTGCCATGTTTAGTAACTCGGGAAAACTATTGCAAATCATAATTACTGAATTAGACAGGGAAAGCAGAGCGGTGGGTCAGCAGTGGGCACGGTGGCACCGCAGAAGCCATGTCACCTGTAACTCGTCGTCTGTTCCTTGAACAGGTGCTGTTCATCTGTGCATCCCCATCGTCTGCGCATCCCAGCGCAGTCAACACGTGTATCGCCAGACCGGGTGCTGATATGGCCCTTCTCGACTGGGAGGTGACTGTCAGCGACACCCTCGGCGCCAGATACTATGGAAGCATCACGGGAACTTCGTCCTGTCCTATAAAGGCAGTGCCTTCCCCAGCCTACATCAGTGGGCACGGTGGCACCGCAGAAGCCATGTCACCTGTAACTCGTCTTCTGTTCCTTGAACAGGTTGGTTTCTATTCGTACTATGGTTACAAGAACGACAATCGCTTCATTATTGTGCTACCGTGCCCGAAAGTGCTTTACTTGTCATTCGCTTCCCTGTGTCTGTTGCTATCTGGTGACATTGAAACGAATCCAGGTCCTAATACATCAGCGCTTTTGAAGGAGCTGCTTGACGGGCACCAGGCCATCAAAACTGATTTAGCTGCGTTGAGCGAGAGAATGGGACAAGTTGAGAAAGCGGTACAGGTTGTTAAGGATCAAGGCAAGTTGATAGCAGAATTGAATAAGACAAACAAAACCCTGAACGCGACTGTAAAAACGCTGCACGATAGGCTTGTGTCACTTGAAGACAGAAGCCGACGAAATAACCTCATGGTTTTCGGTATTCCGGAAGGCGAAAGAGAAACAGCAGAAGAACTATCTACAAAGGTGCTTACCGACTTATTTGGTAATCAACTGAACGTAACACTTCACACAGTTGAACGAATACACAGGATCGGGAAGCGGCAGAGCAAGCCGCGACCCGTTATTCTCAAGCTTTACGATTCCAGAGAAAAATCAAAAGTATATAAGAACTGTAAAAAACTGAAGGGAACTGGTATATCTATTGCTGATAACTACAGCAAGGAAACAGTTGCCAAACGCAAGCTTCTCTGGAATTCTGCGCAGGATGAACGAAAGCAAGGACAGCGTGTACGTCTTGATTATGATAAACTGTTCATTGATGCTGACGTGTACAGTTGGGACGATGAAAAGAACCGTCGAGTCAAAGTCAGGCGTAGTAACAGCACGCGGTCAGCAGCAAGCCACGATTGAATGAAATGTAGGGGGGCACCAAGAATTCCGGCTAGTCAACTTTAATGCTAGAAGTATCGTCAATAAGACCGCAGACTTGGAATACATTTTGGTCAATTATGACCCTCATGTCGTTACAATCACTGAGACGTGGTTGCGTTCAGAGATTCAAGATAAAGAGATAATACCTCCAGGATACAAGATAGTGCGTCGGGATCGACAGTCTCGAGGAGGCGGAGTTGCAATTATAATGAAAGAAGATATTGAATCTCAAACACAAGACGGTATCACAGGACACGAAAGCGTTTGGTGTGAAATGCATATTGGAACATCACCAGTCCTTCTCGGTGCAGTTTACCGACCGCCAAACTCACCCCTCTCATTCTTGGAGTCGATAGAGAGCTACCTAGAAGCAAACAAAAAGCGCAACTGCCGGCTGCTACTAACCGGTGACTTCAATTTACCTGCAATAAACTGGGACATGTGTACAGCAGAGTGTCAGGAACAGGCACACTGCGATTTACTCCTTGACATTGCATTCACCCATGACCTTTCGCAAGTTGTTCGCCAAAGCACGCGCAAATCCGGGGAAAGTGCATCTATTTTGGATCTTGTATTCCTTGACGGGCGATTTGAGCAGTTCGAAGTGACAGTTGATAAGGGTATCTCAGATCATGAAGTGGTCTTTGTCCAAATAACTCATAACGAAAGAATGCCAACACAGAAGGAGGCCATTACAAATGTTCCCAACTTTTTTGAGGCCGATGACACAAGTATCATTGACTACTTGTCATTAGCTCTGGACAGTTTTGATTCTCAAGGTGACGTCAATGCAATGTGGGAATCATTTAAGCGTACTGTCTTCCATTGTATCAAAAATTTCGTACCGCTTCGGAAAAGAAAGAAAGCTAAGCGGAACCCCTGGATAAGCAGGGAAATAATCCAACTGAAACGCCGAATCAGCCGCCAGAGACGGAAAGTAACTAAAGACCATGCAAAAATAGCTGATTTGTCTGCGCAACTGCGTTCTATGATTACTGAAGCCAAAAACAGATATCACAAGGAAACACTAACAGAGTTCATGACGACGTCTCCTGATAAATTTTGGCGTCACATGTCAAAAAAGAATGACGAGTCACTCAGCATTGTAGTGGATAACATTCTGGTTACTGACCCTGGAATTATTGCTTCTTCTTACAACGAATTCTTTCAGTCGGTGTTTTCAACTCCATCACAGTCTAATGTGGAATTCACTCTGTCTCCATTGTCTCGCTCGGAAAAAATGCCAGATGTTGAAGTCTCATACGCGGGAATTGTGGCCCCGCTACTGAATATGGACGTAAAAAAATCTGTAGGCCCCGATGACATACCGAACGAATTTCTCCGCAGGTACGCAGAATGGGTTGCTCATTATTTAAAGGCTATATTTGATGCGTCACTCGCAGAATGCCGAATCCCGGATGATTGGCTTAAGGCCAAAGTTATACCTGTGCATAAATCTGGTGATAAGCGGGTAATTGAAAACTATCGTCGAATATCACTGACCTGCGTGTGCTGCAAGCTCCTGGAGCACGTTGTATCTAAGTCAATTTACGCGTACATCGAAAATGCCAACAAATTTTTTCCCAACCAACATGGATTCAGACAGCGCCTTTCCACAACAACACAGCTTCTTGAAACGGTTAATGACTTTGCCATGAACTTAAACGAAAAGAAACAGATAGATGCCGTCTGTCTTGATCTGTCGAAAGCATTCGACAGAGTGCTACATGCAGAACTGCTCGTGAAGCTGACAGTTATGGGAATAAATGAGAAAATAGTGAAATGGATAACCGCGTACCTTCAGGGCAGAACGCAATACGTAGAAGTGGAACATATTAAATCAAAACCATTGAACGTGACGTCAGGTGTTCCACAGGGGTCTGTGTTAGGCCCGGTGCTGTTCTTGGTCTATATTAATGATATTGCCTCTGAAATAGACGAAAGAATCACGGTGCGACTTTTCGCGGATGATTGTCTTCTGTACAAAGAAATTAATAGCCCGGAAGATCAACAATTGCTCAGTGATGCTCTGAGGACAGTAGAAAAATGGTGCGACAAATGGAAAATGAAAATAAATGAAAATAAAACTGTTTTATTGCGCGTAACGAATAAAGTGAATCATGTCTTTGACTTCAATTACGTCGTGAATTCATCGGTACTTTCTACGGTTGACGTGCTGAAATACTTAGGCGTAAACATATCCAAGAATTTAAGCTGGTCCTATCATGTTACAAAAGTATGTGAAACTGCGGAAAAGAAACTCTGGTTCTTGCGAAGAAAACTGCATTTAGCCTCACAGTCAGTTAAGCTAACTGCTTATTTAACCTACGTACGGCCCACGCTAGAGTATGCCAGCATAATCTGGGACCCTTATCAGTCTGGGTTAATTCATAGACTGGAAAGAGTCCAACGTCGAGCAGCAAGGTTCATCTTATCACAATACTCTCGTACAGATTCTGTGTCCGAAATGCTCAATTTGCTCAACTTGCCCACGCTTGCTGAACGCAGGCGCATAGCAAGGTTAAAGTTTTTTTACTGTCTCACTAAAAAGAAATTTAACATCAATGGTTGTCAGTACTTGATAGCACGAGAAGGTAGAGTACTGCGAAGAGGGAAGGAGGGTACCTTCGAAGTGCCTCAGATGCACATTAACAGCTATGTGTTTTCTTTTTTCCCAAGAACCATAACAGAATGGAATGAATTGCCGCTACTAACACGAGATAGCACCACTGCAGATGAATTTCAAAATAACCTTGCACGAAATTAAGGAAGTACGCATGTGCCCATGCTCTATCTGTGGATGTCTCAGAGATCATTCTTTAGCATTCTATCTTTATTTTTGTATTATTTTATCCATGTATGTACGCAATATTCTCATGTACGGCTGTGTATCCTTGTACGTAGTGCTCGGTTATGGTTTGTACCACTGCTGGCTGACTCCGCATTTATGGTGTCGTATAAATATATCAACCTATGATAGTCGTATAGTCGTAGTCGTATAATTTTATCAACCTATGAACGAACTATTTCCTTGTGTATCCCTGCGTTTATTTTAATTTTTGTTTCTGTTCTTGTTTTATTGTCTACTGATGCATTTGTTTCCTATTTTGAAGTGTATTTCGTATTTGTTATTATTATTATTATTTTCTTGTAATGTATGTCTTGCAAAGAGCTACTTTTGACCCACCCTGTAACGGCCGACAGGCCAACAGTATGAGTAAATAAAAAAAAAATTAATGTGCAGAAAAATAAAGCAATGTTCAGCAGTCTCCGAAGAGAAGAGTGGTTTGCGATGCCTATCAAAACACTGGAAGTGGTAAAGGAATACGTCTGTTTAGGGAAGGTATTGACCGCAGATACGAACCATGAGAATGAAGTAACCAAAAGTATAAGAATGTTGTAGTGTGCATTTGGCACGTATTCTGAGATAATGATTGGCAGTTTACCACTATCTCTCAAGAGAAAAGGGAATGGTAGTTTACCACTATCTCTCAAGGGAATGCAGCGAGAAGACGAGATAACTAGTGGCAATTGGGCAGATGAGATTCAAGAAGGATCCGTTGGTGGGCTAGTTGGTACATGTCTTGAAATACACTGAGTGTGTGCAGCGCGAAGAAACGGGGACAACAGAAGACACAGCGCCAGTCTACGTCGTTCATGTGTCTTCTGTTGTCCCCGTTTCTTTGCGCTGCACACACTCAGTGTATTTCAATGAGATTCAGAAGCTGCCGGCGCTAACGTGGGCGCAGCCTGCACAGGACCGGGTTGATTGGAGACAATCAGCGTAGTCATGATGATGATCACACACTTGTGAATCGTGAATGCGAAAGTGTCATTTCACGATTCGTACACAGTCGCAAATATATATATATATATATATATATATATATATATATATATATATATATATATATATATAATGTATTTTTAGAGAGACAAAAGGTGTGTCAAGAGGCCAATCAGGTTTCGCCTTAGCGAAGTATATGGGGCAGCGCTAGCACGAATACAAGGACGAGAAAAGACAGGACACGCGCTGACAGGACACAGACAGCGCATGTCCTGTATTTTCTCGTCCTTGTATTCGTTCTCGCGCTGCCCCATATACTGCACTACGAAACCTAACCAACTAGCCCACCTTTCCGTTATTCGCCTTAGCGTTTTTAGTGAGTGTAAAACGTGCTTAGGTTTTATTTATTTATTTATTTATTTATTTATTTATTTATTTATTTATCTATCTCAAATGCACTCAAGCGCTAGGGCATTCTAGAGGGGGAGTACGGTACGTGTGTACACCAATAAGGAGAATACCGATGTTTCAGCGAACACTTTCAAAAAAATTTAAAGGTTGGCTGTTAGATATTGTACAATTCTAGCTCGTCAGCTCGTCTACGAAAAAAGGCTGAAATTATTACACAAAAAATTGAAAGGCTTAGTCCACTAACTAACGAAAGTTTTCTAATTGTGATCTTAACTAATTGAATTATCGCCCGCATTTCAATTCGCAATGTTTCGCCGTGGAGTTCTTAAGGCAACCTGGAATGAATTCCTATGATGCCACTAGTTTCGAGATATTACCTAATTCCTGAACATTACAGAGAAAGGCATTGTCATTCGAATTGTATTCTTAACAAAACATCCTTTCATGTATTGAAGCCCAACATTAAGTCTAACACGATGTATTTCTTCGACACTGATCTCCACGCTCCTTAGCCTAAGTGCGCATATCGTGTGCCAGCCACAGTGCGTCGCAACATCGCACAAGTGACACGGCTCAACACGGCGTCATACAAATCTGGAACAGCTGATGGGTCTCACCGGTCGATATTGTAAAAAAAAAGAAAAAGAAAAGGACGGCTCAATTGCCTAGTATTTGCGTAGACTGTGGCTTGCTGAACAAGATCACACGTAAGGACATCTATCCCTATAGCCACTAATAGACGACGCCGCGACTGCTGGCATGAAGCATAGTTTTTTTTCTCTCTCTCTCTCTCTCTCTCTATTCGTTGGACCTGCGCTCCAACTGCTTGCAGCCCCGATGGCTGAACTTGACCACCGCTAACCAGCCTTCGTTAGATTCGATGGCTTATATGAATTTATTGTGACGCGATTCGGGCTGTGCAACGCGCTTGCAACATTTGAACGCATGATCGGCATCCTTCGCGGCTTCAAGTGGCAGACGAATCTCTACTACCTGGATGGTACTCTGATCTTTTCAGACGGCTTTGCAACACATCTACAAAAGGTCGAAGCTGTCGTCACTAGTATCAGCTCTAATGGCATTGAGGTAAACTTAAAGAAGTGTTGCTTTGGCGTACGAAAGCTGCTTATTCTGGGCCGTCTTCTTCCGAGATGGCGTCCTTCCGGATCCCACGACACTTCGTGCTGTTGCTACGTTTCCTAAACTGACAATGAAATACCTTTGCAGCTTTCTATGCCTTTGATTTTATATTAGACGTTTGATTCGCAGCTTCCCCGCAATTATAGCGCCTTTGACTGACCTCCGCAGCGGCTGCGACCTTTGAGCGAAGTCACATGTGGCGATGCATCCAGAAAACTCCGATGAGTTCTTACTTCGCCTCCAATCTTGCGACATTTTGATTTGCTCGACCCATATGAGAGAGAGAGAGAGAAGTTTATTATGACAGAAAAGCTGAGAGCACCCAAAATGAAATTCACAAGTACACTAGCGGCGTTGTGTTCGGCGCTGTGCTTGCCCAGCGTAAACGCCGATTTGACGAGTTAGTTGTTGCTTACAGGGTTGCCGTTGGTGGCTACTTTGCGCCAAATTGGCTACTTTTGGACCCGTTGGCGACGAAAATTTCCAGTTGGCGCCATGGCTCTTTTTTAAACTTGCGGTTTTACTTATTCAAAATAGTTTTATTTATTCATCAATAGTAAAGAGTCTGTTGATAATACCGCTTCTGTTCTATTTGGCGAGAAATTCGGCGATAAGATCAAATGACATGGCTACTTGGGCTACTTTTGGCGTGAGTTCTGGCGCCTTTTCATGTCCACACAACGGCAACCCTGGTTGCTTATGCCAGCCATGCACCTACCAAAGCACGCATGAACATACATGAAGTCCGGTTGAACCCCGTAACCCCCCCCTCCCCCCATGCATACGCCGATCAATACACATTCTAGCGGTGGTCTTCTTGTCCATCTACGACGCGTTCCCGCTGTAGCCGTCACCGACATGTCTGTGCAGTGGCGCAAAAACCCCTGCGTTGCTTCCCCTATGGACTTGTTGCGTGAAGCAACGTCACCTACCATCCCTAAAGAAATAAGTCATCAAACACACCATTTCATTCTTCGTGACAGTTGATCGACCATCACTACTACCTCTATGATGGACGCAAATCGCTCTTATTCTGTGCCATCTACGTTAAGACATATGCGCCACCTTCAACGCTGACTCACAGTGTGCACATGCCGAAGGATTGAAGACTTGCACTTTCCTCCAGCTCTGCTACTATAAACGCAGAATGTACCGCTTCTTACACCGTTACAGTTGTTGCGTCGCGCAGCGCCACACGAATCCCCCCTTTCCATTTCCCTGCTCCGTAACAAGCACTGACTTGCCCTCTCCGTCCCTTGGACTACGCCGCTGTTGATTTGTATGGACTCCTTTCCATCACTTCTGCTGCCAACCGAAAGATATTTGTTGCCATCGATTACACGCTAAGCAGAGACTTCACTATTGCCATCTCCATCGGCTGGCAATGTTGCCTCTCATTTCACACCACGTCATTCTACAGCACGGCGCACTACGTGAGCCGGGCATCGTCCGAAGGACGTGTATTTCTGTCGGACGTCGTCAAGCAATTTTAGAGGAATGCAAGGTCTTTCACTGCACCACAACATCTTACAATCATAAAACGAATGGTTGAACAGAAATATTTATTTGAACCTAAGGTGATATGCTAACAATGTACGTCACTTCCGGTTACTAAGACTGGAACCGTGTCATTATCTTCGTGACGTACGCCAAAAACACTGCTACGCAGACCACGAATGGACTCTCTCCTGTCTTCTACCTATAAGGACTCGAGCCCTCCTGCACGTTATGCGTAATACCTCCTTGCCACGCTTATGTGAGTGAGTCGACGGCAGTTCCCAAGCTGCTAAGCGCTGAAGAGGGTCGCCAGAGAGCCCGATCTCACGCCACTGCTGGCAAGCAGCGCCAAATACACCATCGAGATGTCTCGAAGCCTTTTAGCGTCGTATTCCCGGGACTGACTTGTGTGGATCAACGGCCAAGGTTATCATCAACTTGTGTGGCTCTGGATTCCTTGAGCTAGCCCCGGTCGGTCAACGAAACGTCTTTCGAAGTACCGTGGCCCGTCCCGTATTGTCTAACGAGCCGCGCACTTGATGTCCGGCGTCAAGCCACTTGAGCTTTCTTCTAATCTAGTAATCAACAATGTCGAGGCATGAGATTGCGCAATGGACCTGCTAAAGCCTTACTATCTCAGTGTCATGGTATTCTGCCTGTAATTCGCCAGGATGGCTCTGTTTCGGAAGGGAAGTAAACAGAGTTTTAGAACACCGCACGCAAAGCTTGCCGGCATTGCGGGCGTAGCGTTAGCGTTCGTCACTTAACGGGAGCCCGCAAGAGGCTAGCGTACGACGCATGCGCAACGCAAGCGCAAAGCTTCGCGTACGCTGTTCTAAAACTCTCTAAAAGCGGCACTGCTTGCAGTAGCAGAGAACGCTGATGATGTAGAAAGAAAAGAAGACGATTCGGCAACGCAAGCTTTGCGCTGGTTTTGCCATTGGTGGTCAGTCTCCAATAGTATAGTGCTTATTTAAAACGCTTCATTACACCATCAATAGCTTCTATCATGCTTTCCTTGGATTCAATATGTGTTGCCTTATTGAGGCTGTGGTTAACTGAACTAGGCCCTTGGTTCCCCTTCCTTTGTTGTTTATATAATTGGTTGCGTAATAAGAAATACTAAAACATGAGAACTTTACTTGCTCCATATCTAGAAGCGAAACCGGCTCTGTAGCAAAGATTCTTGGTGCAACGCTTTAGCGAAAAAAACAAGAAACTAAATCTTCAGCAATGACGCACTAGTAATATTAATTGCTGGAACTTTACACGCCAAAACTACGATATGTTTATGAGGCGCGCCGTAGAGGAGGTCTGGAATGGAAAAACGATGTCCTACAGCACGCGCTTAGCGGGCGTCTCCCATTCCCTGTCGCGGCAGAAGAGTGTGCCGGAAATTTCGACCACCCGGGGTTCTTTAACGTGAATTTACATCTACGTACAGCATCAAAATCCAAGTACTAGTGGATTTTCGCCTCGTTCGAAAATGCTAGAGCCGCGGCCACGATCAAACCGGTGCCCTTCGGGTCGGCAGCCGAGCACCGTAACCACTGACAGCAATTCTGTAAAAAAAAAAAAAAAAAAAAAAAAAAAAAAAAAAAAAAAAAAAAAAAAAACAGAAAAGAAAAGAAAAAAACACGACAAAAATTTCTGCGATTCGAACCCGTGCCGCATTCACGGTACGTGAGTCGCCAGAACAGGCGGTCAACCATCTAGGCCACAACGCACACCGGTCGCGGGGTGGTAAAATGGGTCTTATCAAGATACAATTGAAAAAGACGCGAGTCGAAGACGCGACTGTGTTCTAGAAAACTTCATTTTGGAACGTGTTTTTCTTCACACAGAAACATGATTGCGGCCTCAAATGAAAGCTTCGTCTCTGTACTACTCAGATCTCCGAGAAATTTGCAGGATTCCTTCTAGTTTTTTTCAGGCGGCCCGTTTTTGTCCCGAAAAACGAGGCGTGATTTCGGCCGCTTCCATAGGACCCCATTGTTTAAACTTTAGTCGTCGTGGGAACAGAATGTGAAGCCCCGATGTTAACGATGCTGCATTTTTTAAGTGCGGTACAGCTCCTAGAAGGTGCCCCTTTAAGAAGTTTTGGAAATTGCGCTTCTACGATTTTTTATCGTCGAAAAATGACCCTGTCCCATTGAAAACGTGAGAGCTTCCACCAGTGGCCGCTAGGAGCGCTGATCATCCAATGTCCCCGAAAGCTGGATGTGGAAAGGTGGGGATTGACAGATATCACATCGCAGACGTCAGGTATTGGTTTTACATCCATTGACGTTGTTTCGAGACTGCATATCTCTGTCGCGGCAAAGAACTCATGGAGAAAAGCTATCGTTGTGCCCTTCGCGATGTGCTGGAATTCGTTTCCGAAATTTGTCAGGAGGATATCTGCGCACCCGTTTCGCAGGTGGATAATCCCTCGTGCCACACAAACGCCTCTCTTCAGGAAAACATCAATGTTGCTGTCATTCCTGACGAGAACCATTACACTGCTTCGTGGCGGTACAGTCACGTCATCAGCGACAACGCGCAGTGGAGTGGTGTATCCCTCGTCCAGTGCTGCTGCCTTTATAGCCTGTTCCGTCGAAAATGACACGCTTGACCTTTGCAAATTAATAATGGCACCATTAGCTTGCAGGAAATCCATTCCCAGTATAACTTCCCTCGAACACACGGGCAGGACGACAAAGTCACCGATGTAGGTGAAGCCCCGTATCCCAACTCTAGCGGTGCATCTGCCGAGAGGCTTTATAAGGTGACCGCCTGCCGTACGTACTTGAGGTTCACTCCATTCGGTCAAAACTTTCCTGAGTCGCTTAGCTAAGTCGTAACTTATCACAGAGTAATCCGCACCGGTATCGATTAAGGCATTGAGCTCTAGTCCGTCAATTACCAACGGCAAGTCTGAAGTTATTTTTTCACTACTGCACTGCTTTACCTGGAAACAGTCGTCGTCGTCGCGTTGGAATCGCAGTGGAGGATCTTCACATCTCTGATCGCCAGCGGCCTCGCCTCCACAGGTCGCCCTCCTCAGTTTCCCGGGTTAGGGCTAGGCGAACGAGGCCTAGGCATGCTTGGGAAGGGATGTGGGCTGGGAGAGCGCTGGTGCATGGGGGGATGGTGAGCGCGGTTGATGACGACGAGGCGGGTCGAAGTTCCGACGCGAGCATAGGTATTCTTCAATGTCGGATGGTCTTTCGCCGTTTCGCGGACACGGTGCGTTGATGGCGAATCCCCTAAGACCAGCTTGACGGTATCGGCAAAATCGGTATAGGTGACCAGCCTCTCCGCAGTGGAAGCACAGGGGCCTGCGTTCGGCATCTCGCCATACATCGCTTTTCCGAGGCGTTGTCTCTGTCGGACGAGGTGCACTGCGTGCTGTCTCGGCAATTTGGGGCGGAGTGCGTGTTGTCTGCACGTAGGTACTTGGCGTCTCGATCGGCGCACAGTGGAGAGCAGGCCGTCTGAGCACCTCAGAGTACGTTACCGCACGTCGAGTCGGTGGCGCATCACTCTGCGGCTCCCGCATGGCCTGCCGAATTTCTTCTCGGACAACTTCCGCAAGAGATAGCTCTGGGGAGACATCGGGTGACTGCAGTTTGCGTAGTTCCTCCCTGACAACCGATCGGACGAGCTCCCGCAAGGTGTCAAGATTATCCACGACGCCTGCCGAGTAGACTCCTGCTGATGTACAGGCTACGTCGCGATTGTACTGCCAGGCTCTCTGCTGCAGCGTGGTTTCAATGGTTGTTGCTTCCGACCAAAACTCAGCAACAGTTCGGGGCGGATTGCGAACGAGTCCCGCGAACAGCTCTTGCTTTACTCCATGCATGAGGTGACGCACCTTCTTGTCTTCCGTCATGCCGGGATCAGCTCGCTTGAACAGGCGGGACATGTCTTCTATGTACATCGCCACAGTTTCGTTCGTACGTTGATTCCGTGTACGAAGAGCTGCTTCTGCCTTTTCCCGGCGATCACTGTTGCCGAATGTACACAGCAACTGCCGCCGAAACTCTTGCCAGGACGTCAGAGATGCCTCGTGGTTTTCGTACCACACTCGCGCAGAGTCTTCCAAAGCAATGTAGACATTGCGCAGCTTGCGTTCTTCGTTCCACTGGTTTATATTTCCCACTCTCTCGAAATGGTCTAACCAGTCTTCGGCGTCCTCGAACGGGTCACCGTGGAACACCTTTGGTATGACAGGCTGGCTTACGATGAGCTGTGCCGGCGTAACTTGGCTAGTCATAGTGGTGCTGGTCATAGTGGTGGTGCCGCTTGACTCCGTCGCCGATGCCCTTGACACAGAGGGGAGTGGTCCGAATTCTGGCGAATTCCCTTGGAGACGGCGGCTGACCCGTTGGTGCACCGGTGTAAGCTCGACGTCTTCCGGCTGGTAAGTGCTTGGACTTCGCTCTCGTGGGGGGGCTCGGAATCATCTACCCAGCACCTCCACCAGAAAATGTAACAACCTCACAACAAGGACTTTCTATTTACAGTGTTTATTAAGGGCGAACTTGTGCCCAAAGCCAAATAAGCACAACAGTTAAGAGAGAACCGAAAGTCCACCGTCCTCGCGAGCCTCTGCTTCGAACACCGTCTTTTTCTTCCTCTCGCGCGTTGGCCGCTCGGTCGAAGCTCGTGCGCATGCAGAGCCGGCTGGTTTCATCTGTTGTAGCGGTGCCGTCAGCGTTTCGCTTCGTGTGCAACGTCTGCGTCGTACTAAGTGTCGGCAATTTCCCGTGGCAAGATATATATATATATATATATATATATATATATATATATATATATATATATATATATATATAAAGGAGGGAATTGTAAACTTAAGGGCTCGTTTGCTTTGTTAAACATAGTATTAATGAGAACTAACGCGTTATTCGAAGGTCGCAGGTTCGGATCCTGCCGGCGGCAAGTTATCTTTTCGGCCACTTTCATTTCTTCACATTTACATTACAATTACTTCTAATAGCTTCCCCTATACTTTCCTTGGCATCTTTGTCTGTTAGTTTTCATTAATACTATGTTTAACAAAGCAAACGAGCCCTTAAGTTTACAATTCCCTCCTTCATTCATAACGAGGGTCTCGTTCTGGCAGACTTGATGCCTTCAGGTGGTATGCGAGGGATTACTAGTCAGCTGCCCTCTCGTAATAAGATCACGTACTACGTGACGCCTACAGGCAAAAAAGAGTGTTCCACACTCGCCGTAATGGCAACAGGCGGCGCTGACTGACGCTCCCACGTTTAAGTACACATATATACCCCATAAAGTGGACGGGGAGATGACCGCCACCGTAGCTCAGTGGTAGAGCATCGGACGCGTTATTCGAAGGTCGCAGGTTCGGATCCTGCCGGTGGCAAGTTATCTTTTCGTCCACTTTCATTTCTTCACATTTACATTACAATTACTTCTAATAGCTTCCCCTATACTTTCCTTGGCATCTTTGTCTGTTAGTTCTCATTAATACTATGTTTAACAAAGCAAACGAGCCCTTAAGTTTACAATTCCCTCCTTCATTCATAACGAGGGTCTCGTTCTGGCAGACTTGATGCCTTCAGGTGGTATGCGAGGGATTACTAGTCAGCTGCCCTCTCGTAATAAGATCACGTACTACGTGACGCCTACAGGCAAAAAAGAGTGTTCCACACTCGCCGTAATGGCAACAGGCGGCGCTGACTGACGCTCCCACGTTTAAGTACACATATATACCCCATAAAGTGGACGGGGAGATGACCGCCACCGTAGCTCAGTGGTAGAGCATCGGACGCGTTATTCGAAGGTCGCAGGTTCGGATCCTGCCGGTGGCAAGTTATCTTTTCGTCCACTTTCATTTCTTCACATTTACATTACAATTACTTCTAATAGCTTCCCCTATACTTTCCTTGGCATCTTTGTCTGTTAGTTCTCATTAATACTATGTTTAACAAAGCAAACGAGCCCTTAAGTTTACAATTCCCTCCTTCATTCATAACGAGGGTCTCGTTCTGGCAGACTTGATGCCTTCAGGTGGTATGCGAGGGATTACTAGTCAGCTGCCCTCTCGTAATAAGATCACGTACTACGTGACGCCTACAGGCAAAAAAGAGTGTTCCACACTCGCCGTAATGGCAACAGGCGGCGCTGACTGACGCTCCCACGTTTAAGTACACATATATACCCCATAAAGTGGACGGGGAGATGACCGCCACCGTAGCTCAGTGGTAGAGCATCGGACGCGTTATTCGAAGGTCGCAGGTTCGGATCCTGCCGGTGGCAAGTTATCTTTTCGTCCACTTTCATTTCTTCACATTTACATTACAATTACTTCTAATAGCTTCCTCTATACTTTCCTTGGCATCTTTGTCTGTTAGTTCTCATATATATATATATATATATATATATATATATATATATATATATATAAAGTGCAATGATGAAGCAAAACTGCAGACATACATTCATACACAGCTTGAACAAAACAAAAAAAAAACGAAGAAAAACAAAAAATACGGTGTAATTGTACAATGAACACGTTGGACACATTGTGAATGTTTGACACAATCATATAAAAGAAAAATATACCAAACCCCCGATTAGCCCTATTCCATACAATCATAAAGAAGAATTTCCTTAAACCTATATTTTGAAGTTTTCCTGTTTAGGTCAACAACGTGTTCCAGTTTATTGAGGAGACTCGGTATTTGATACTCAATATGTTGCTGACCCTAGTTGCTTCTAGTTTTTGGTTTTCTGATATCATGTGTGTGGAGGCAGTACTCAACACATCGAGAAGAATCGTACGAGGGGTATAGCTTATTATTTTAATGTACAATAGTAACTTAAAATAATATATTTGGTTGACTTGTAATATTAAGTAGTTAGAGAATAGTGGTCGTGTAGTGAGACCTTGCGGGGGGACCATAATAACCCTCGAATAGTCGTAGTATCTTCTTCTGTAATGATTTATAGTTTTTTGCTGTCGTTGTACCCCAACACAAGACACAATAACTTAGCTGGGAATAGAACAGTGTATAATATAACGCTTTCTTGAGCCAGAGTGGTAATAATGGACTTAGTTTGTATAGACATCCAATGCTTCTACTCAAATCTGCTACTAATTTATTTAGTGTTCATTCCAGGAAAGGTCTTCTTGGAACCACACACCCAAAAATTTTGTAGCTTGACTTGTTCTAACGTCTGACCCTCCAAAGAAACACTTAGACTTACGTTTCGTGGCTAATTGATAGGCGCAAACAACATATATTTAGTTATACTTGCGTTGAGCCACAACTTGTTAATTTTAAGCCAGCTAGACAACTTATTTAAATACGTGTTTACACTCCATTCAAGCTCAGATATTAAGGGACCAACAAAAAAAAATATTGGTATCATCGGCATACAAAATTAACTTAGGAGAATCCGGAATGCCACATAAATCATTTACATAAACTATAAGCAATAGGGGACCAAGTATAGATCCTTGTGGGACACCCTTGTTCACTTTGGCACGCGAGGATGTCTCTTGATTAATATCAACGTATTGATAACGGTCCGTTAGGTAATTTTGGGGTAACCTATTAGCAACGCCACGAACACCGTAGTTTTTAAGTTTATGTAAAAGAACACTATGACTTAGGGTGTCGAATGCATTGCGGAAATTAACTAGTAGTCCAAGTGTATATAGCTTTTTCTCAAAATTGCATAGTATCTCGTTCTTTACACTAAGTAACGCTAGCTTGATAGATTTACATTTCTGAAAGCCAAATTGGGCGTCACTTATGACATTGTACTTAGCAAAAAATTTCGTAATCTGATATTAATAGCACTTTCAAAACTTTTGACAAGATTATGTGAACACGGCGTAATTTAATTAAGGCTTGATTACTGTAACCTTTTGACACGCTGCCGTTGCCTTTCGTTGTTTAAATTTCCGTACAGGTCAAAAGTTCATGTAATTAATTCTGTGCTATGGCTGAGATCATGGCATGTACGTGCCTGTACGTGTGGAGATGCGTATTAGACACTGTCTTTAAAATTTAAGGGCGCGTGTTTCATATGGTTAATTTCGTTGCTGTCTGCTTTATGATGCATTTCGAAGTTTTAGGGGCGAAGCTCCTTCGGACCTAGCCTTGTCTTTCATTGTGGTCAGGGTACAGAACCATTGCTATAGTCGAAACATATGTGAGACACAAAAAAAGGTTTTACAGTAGACTTGAACGTAGACATAGGCTAATTATTAGGTAAGAGATCGCTGTTCCCGGCGAAAATAACCTGTCGAGAAGAGTATTGATGAGTCTCTTAAAATGTGCCTATACCTCGCGGCAACTTTCTGTGGCAGCACAGCCAAAGCTACGAAGCCGAATCACGCAGTTCTTTACTACGCTTCTGCATGTAGTTCGCGAACGCTAACTTTTATATACTACGTAGCTTAAAATAAAACATAAAAACAAAAGATATAGTTATTATGTTCAAGATGGTTCGCATTGTTATCAAGAAAGCTTGTTCCGTGCGGGAGTTTCGTTTTTTGTTGTTTCTAGATTTCTGGTGTCATTTCACCTTTTTCCTGCCCCGGTAAACAACGATGGCTTCGTTCGGTTGCAGCAAGTTCACATTGTGGCTTGTGAGCGAAGATGAGTGCGTGCTCGTTAGGTGATCTGTATTCATCGAGCAGGGAAAAAAAAGAAGACAGCTGTGCGTCGTCAAATATTTTGTTCCCCGTATATGCTATCACGGAGAAAGAAGTTGTGTGAGAGTGATACCGTCAGCGCAAGTGAGTTTCTCATCGCGATAGCCACCTTGAAAGTGACACCGACGACCTGTCAGTCTTCAGCAAGGCCACCTGCTTGAAAGCAAAATTGCGATTCGAACTGTACGTAAAAACAATGACCATTTTCATAAACTGTGTTCCATGCGTGGTCGGCAGTTCGGTTGCCTTATATTGCTCATGCAATCACGCTAAAGATCGCGTACCGTAACTCCGTATCCGTCAGCGTCTACGGCGAAAGCGGTTCTTGGCGCCTTGCGATGACAGCAATTTTCGAGGATAATATCGCCAGTGCAAAGCTTCGCCGGGGCAACAGACGCATTCATGTCTATTATGCGGCTGACTGCCAAAACAGCGTTCTTGACCAAGTAAGGAGTGTGTTTCACCCGCTTGGCTTTACTACGGCCGTGGATTTACGAACGTGAGACGCCCGCCTATGACCCGTGGTGGCCAAGATATCTGCGACCCATCGATGCCTTCGCGTCCGCAAACAAAATAACGTGAGCGTCTCCAAAAGAAGGAAAACGACGATACCGGCCCTGTATTCACCGAAATTTAGGACGTGGTTTCTTGCCTTTGCGTTGAATTTGCTATCACACAGTTCCTGCTCGGCCATGCCACCCCCCCCCCCCTTTTTTTTTTCAAAAACAAATCTGACCACTTCAATAAAGCTGCTTCCTGTGCTCCTTTGCAATAAAGAATATTTTATTGCTTTGAAAAAAAAAATACAAGCATTACTGTATGGTGCTCACTTGACACGCGCGCTTGAACCGCTGGCAGGTTAGCGTTATGCTGGAATTCGCAGAAGAACACAGCAATGATTCCATCTCTTTTTCTTTCACTACTGCGTTCATAAGTATCTCAAGGCTTGTCATAGCTTTCAATTAGTGCTACATACAACCTATCTTTTAATACAACATCTAAAAAATAACATCATAAACCTTGGATGTTCGTGCGAAAACGTACATGTTGTATGCGCTTGCAAAACCGAAATCGCCCGCAAACAGACTACTTGGCGTAGTAACACATGTGCACATGCAGAAGCTCCGCCCACGTAGCTTTGGATGTGCTGCCACAGAAAGTTGTCGCGAGGTATAGATGTTGACGCCTCTCAAGGAAACCTGTAACACAAAGGCACACTTCGAGCAATATATATCCCAACAAATTACCAATATTAAAATGGTATCTAGCCACCGGTAAGGAGGCGGGTTCTTGTGTTCACTTTCGAGGCACATCCTCCACTCCAGCAATTTTCTAAATCCTCCTTGAATTGCCTAAGAGACTGGGAGACAAAATAAATTTACATATCTGTATACACTTTATGTCACTCAATTTACATTATATGGGACAACGCTCGGATAACGTTCGGTTACTCATCGATACGATATCCAGAGCTTCGCCCAATCGTCATGATTCACTTCGTGGAGATGCGTGAATATTTTTTTCGAGATTTGTAGATATTTCTATTCACGTATAAACCTAAACATATGTGCTTCATGTACATACTCCTTTTTTCCCCTTCACATTGTGTGGTGGGCTCGTCAGCTGTGCCACAGCGCAGAGCAGTAACCCGCTTACCTTTGTCATGCAGGTATTCACGCTTGCTTTCTCGCGCGTGCTGTTGCCTGCCTTATCGTTCGCCACCATCGAGACTACGTCGACATACCGGTCCCAAGGAAATGGCTGGGCATCTCAAGCCTTCTACCGAACAACGCCCCTTACCTAACCGGAAGCCAGCACCTTAACCGTCCAGATGGCGCTAACCCCGGAACACTCAGTCCTCACTTTACAGTGGGAGGCTGCATCGCCCGGAACATGAACCTGTTCGTCGCCTACAAAAGAGCTGGGATCAACCGCGGTGCCCTGCGGGCTCGTCAGCTGTGCCACAGCGCAGAGCAGTAACCCGCTTACCTTTGTCATGCAGGTATTCACGCTTGCTTTCTCGCGCGTGCTGTTGCCTGCCTTATCGTTCGCCACCATCGAGACTACGTCGACATACCGGTCCCAAGGAAATGGCTGGGCATCTCAAGCCTTCTACCGAACAACGCCCCTTACCTAACCGGAAGCCAGCACCTTAACCGTCCAGATGGCGCTAACCCCGGAACACTCAGTCCTCACTTTACAGTGGGAGGCTGCATCGCCCGGAACATGAACCTGTTCGTCGCCTACAAAAGAGCTGGGATCAACCGCGGTGCCCTGCGGGCTCGTCAGCTGTGCCACAGCGCAGAGCAGTAACCCGCTTACCTTTGTCATGCAGGTATTCACGCTTGCTTTCTCGCGCGTGCTGTTGCCTGCCTTATCGTTCGCCACCATCGAGACTACGTCGACATACCGGTCCCAAGGAAATGGCTGGGCATCTCAAGCCTTCTACCGAACAACGCCCCTTACCTAACCGGAAGCCAGCACCTTAACCGTCCAGATGGCGCTAACCCCGGAACACTCAGTCCTCACTTTACAGTGGGAGGCTGCATCGCCCGGAACATGAACCTGTTCGTCGCCTACAAAAGAGCTGGGATCAACCGCGGTGCCCTGCGGGCTCGTCAGCTGTGCCACAGCGCAGAGCAGTAACCCGCTTACCTTTGTCATGCAGGTATTCACGCTTGCTTTCTCGCGCGTGCTGTTGCCTGCCTTATCGTTCGCCACCATCGAGACTACGTCGACATACCGGTCCCAAGGAAATGGCTGGGCATCTCAAGCCTTCTACCGAACAACGCCCCTTACCTAACCGGAAGCCAGCACCTTAACCGTCCAGATGGCGCTAACCCCGGAACACTCAGTCCTCACTTTACAGTGGGAGGCTGCATCGCCTGGAACATCAACCTGCTCGTCGCCTACAAAAGAGCTGGGATCAACCGCGGTGCCCTGCGGGCTCGTCAGCTGTGCCACAGCGCAGAGCAGTAACCCGCTTACCTTTGTCATGCAGGTTAGTAAACCATATGCTCTGTTCTCGAAGAAATAAAGCGACTACTTTTTGCTACAGCTGCCGAGCCCACAGCGCTGTTTTTTAATTGTTGTTGAGTGTCTTGACGTCATTCATTCCCTGCTCATGCAGTCGGGCGACGTTGAGTCAAATCCGGGTCCTAACTCAACCGCTATACTCGACGAATTGCATAAAATATCAGCTGGTCAGTCGAAACTAATTTCAGAAGTAAGTGACGTGAAAAATCAACTTCTAACCACAAATCAAACTATCGCCCACTTGAGCCAGCAGATGAATGATGTTGAAAAACATTGTCAGAGCCTTGTTTTGCTTCGCACAGAAATAGACAACATAAAGTCCAACACTACCCAGACAGCTCGCCAAATATTCGTACTCGAGGCACGTCTTGACGATGCCGAAAATCGATCACGGCGAAACAACTTGGTATTTTATGGCCTGCGCGAGCCTAGTAATTCAGAAAGTTACGCCCAAACCGAAGAATTGGTCATACAGCACTGTCGTGACCACCTTGGCCTTACATTAAATCCAAAAGAAATTGAAAGGGTTCATCGCCTAGGCCGTCACTCTAGCGAGCACGGTCGCCCTATCATCGTTAAGTTTAGCTTCTACAAGATGAAGGAAGCTGTGCTTTCTAATGCTCGAAAATTAAAAGGAACTAATTACAGTATCGCACAGGACTTCTCCCGCTCTGTCATTAACGCTCGTAAGCATTTGGTTGCTTTTGCCAAAGCTAAATCTACTCGTTTTCACCTGTCTTACAAGACACTTTCTATAGGCTCAAAGAAATATATTTATGACGAAGTCTCGCAAACTGTGAAAGAATTCGAGTAGCAACCAACAGGCCGCAAAGGGAAAAAAACGCATCTTAGCAAAGTTCCTCGGGCTAACCTTACATTGTCCGTAATAGTTACTAATATTCGCAGCTTCTTGCCGAAGCGTCAACTTGTGTTAAACGTTGTCTTATCATCTACCAGCAATGTACTCATATTAACTGAACATGGCTACATAGCAACATCAGTGACGCTGAAGTTCTAGCGGACCTGCCCAACTTTAATATTTATCGCAAAGATCGCGAAGATGGACGGGGGGGGGCGGGGTCCTTGTGGCGGTGAATCAGCAGCTATCATCTTCAGCATTCCACATTGATTCTGACATCGAAATTTTATGGGTCATCTGCCGCGCGGTACCGCGAACCATACTTTTAGGCGTTCGCTATAGGCCGCCCCAAGGTAACCCCGATTTCCCGCGCAAACTGAACAGCATTCTAAACACCCTCACAAGAGTGCATCCAAACGCTGACGTTGTTCTGTTCGGGGATTTCAATTATCCTCATATTGACTGGCATAACTACACAACCTTAACCAGTAGCCCAGAAGCAACTAACTTTGTTGATGTGTGTCTGAACTTTAACCTCTCGCAGCTGATAACCGAACCAACGCGTGTCGCACAGAACTCGTCAAACATCCTAGATTTGATATTAACCAACAACCCCGACTGTATGACATCCATAACACACTTGAGGGAAATAAGCGACCACAAGGTCATTCATGCAAACTTTAACTTTGCCCCGCTAATATGTGAAGCTTACAAAAAAAACAATTCGACTTTATGATAAGGGTAATTATGAAGCTATCAACAGTGAGCTAATCCGCTATTTCCCGGTATTTGAGACGCAATTTAGTAATCATTCAGTGCAAGAAAACTGGTTACTTTTCAAGGGCAAAGTACTACAGCTAATTGATAAGTATATTCCAGTATGTAGTTTCCGTGCTAATAAAAACAAACCATGGTTCAACAAGTCACTGAAGCGACTAGCAAATAAGAAAAAAAATATATTTCCGAGCTGCTAAACAGAGCAACAACCCACTTCTGTGGGACAGGTACTACTCAGCGGAAACCGAATACCTCACGGCAATACAGAACGCTAAGTACAAGTTTTTAAATGCGAAGCATTTCTTAGCGAACTTCGGCGAGTTTGAGCGTATCTGACTATCTATCTATCTATCTATCTATCTATCTATCTATCTATCTATCTATCTATCTATCTATCTATCTATCTATCTATCTATCTATCTATCTATCTATCTATCTATCTATCTATCTATCTATCTATCTATCTATCTAGCCGCCTACGACTTTGTGCTCTCCTGGCCGTATCGTTAATGGGATTTATACCAAATTTGGTATGGCATAACATGACCGTATGACGAACATAAATGGCTGGTCATATCATGAAAATCATGACTAAATTGTCATGAAAAGTATGATTTACATGCCACGCTCATGGGGCGTTCGCGGCCGTTTCGTTAGCTTGATATACACCAAATTTGGGATTGAGTGACGTGACTGTATGACGAACATAAATGGCAGATGGTAATATGCAAATAAGGACGTGCATGTCATGAACAACATGATTTGATTTACATGCCACGCTCATGGCGAGCTCGCGGCCGTTTCGTTAGCTTGAGATACACCAAATTTGGTATTGAGTGACATGACTGTATGAGGAACATAACTGACAAGTGGCAATATGGAAATCATGACATGTCATGAGTGACATGACTTGCATGCCACGCTCATGGCGCGCTCGCGGCCGTTTCGTTAGCTTGAGATACACCAAATTTGGTATTGAGTGACATGACTGTATGAGGAACATAAATGACAAGTGGCAATATGGAAATCATGACATGCCATGAGCGACATGACTTGCATGCCACGCTCATGGCGCACTCGCGGCCGTTTCGTTAGCTTGAGATACACCAAATTTGGTATTGAGTGACATGACTGTATGACGAACATAAATGACAAGTGGTAATATGGAAATCATGACTTGTAATGTGCGTCATGACTTGCATGCCACGCTCATGGCGTGCTCGCGGCCGTTTCGTTAGCTTGAGATACACCAAATTTGGTATTGAGTGACATGACTGTATGACGAACATAAATGACAAGTGGTAATATGGAAATCATGACTTGTCATGAGGGACATGACTTGCATGCCACGCTCATGGCGTGCTCGCGGCCGTTTCGTTAGCTTGAGATACACCAAATTTGGTATTGAGTGACATGACTGTATGAGGAACATAAATGACAAGTGGCAATATGGAAATCATGACATGTCATGAGCGACATGACTTGCATGCCACGCTCATGGCGCGCTCGCGGCCGTTTCGTTAGCTTGATATTCACCAAATTTGGGATTGAGTGACGTCACTGTATGACGAACATAAATGACAAGTGGCAATATGGAAATCATGACATGTCATGAGGCACATGACTTGCATGCCACGCTCATGGCGTGCTCGCGGCCGTTTCGTTAGCTTGATATACACCAAATTTGGTATTGAGTGACGTGACTGTATGAGGAACATAAATGACAAGTAGCAATATGGAAATCATGACATGTCATGAGGGACATGACTTGCATGCCACGCTCATGGCGTGCTCGCGGCCGTTTCGTTAGCTTGATATACACCAAACTTGGTATTGAGTCACGTGACTGTATGACGAACATAAATGACAAGTGGTAATATGGAAATCATGACTTGTCATGTGCGTCATGACTTGCATGCCACGCTCATGGCGTGCTCGCGGCCGTTTCGTTAGCTTGAGATACACCAAATTTGGTATTGAGTGACATGACTGTATCACGAACATAAATGACAGGTCCGAACATGTAAAACATGACATGCAAATTATGTAAAGCATGATTTGCTCCTTCCTGGCTGCTTCGCATTACATCGATTCCCACAGTGCGTGGGATCTGCCGGCTTTTTTCACTATGACCTTCCTTGTATGCTAACACAAAATCCAAAACAATTCTGGCGTGTCATTAACCCAGAACAAAAACACACGATAACCCTAGCTAATGAAAACAATGACGTTATAAGTAATGCATTATGTGCAGATGTATTTAACACCGCCTTCGCAAGTGTATTTACTAATGATCGTGCCATACCTCCAATTGTACTAAGATCTCAGTGTATTACCAGTGAACTACCGATGCCTGACATTGTATTTTCCATTGATGGCATAATATCTTGCATAGAAAGTGTCAAGTTAACATCATCAGCTGGTTTTGACGAAATTAATTCGAAGTTTTTACTTAATACTAAGAACATTTCGGCTGCTTTCTTGTGTATTTTGTTTTCTCAGTCCCTTTCAACAGGTCACTTGCCCGATGACTGGAAAGTGGGAAAGGTCGTTCCCATCCATAAATCTGGCAGTAAGCAGTCACCATTAAATTATCGTCCAATCTCGTTAACAAGTATACCATGTAAAATAATCGAACATGTCATTTATTCACAAATCATGACCTTCCTAGACTTAAATAATTTGTTTAATCCTTCACAGCGTGGTTTTCGCAAAGGTCTCTCTTGTGAAACTCAGCTAGCTAACTTCCTTCATGACTTACACTTAATCTTAGACTGTAACCAGCAAACTGATGCCATCTTTTTAGATTTCGCGAAAGCGTTTGATAAAGTGTCTCAACAGCTCCTTTTTTTAAAACTTTCTAGCTTAAACATTAACCCTAGTGTTCTTAATTGGATCGCAGCCTTTCTGAGGGACCGCTCACAATCAGTTTTTGTTAATGAGTGTGTTTCTAACCCTCTTCTAGTAACGTCCGGTGTTCCCCAAGGTTCGGTGTTAGGCCCTCTACTGTTCCTAATATACATTATCGACTTACCTTCACACGTTTCATGTCACATTCGCATGTTCGTCGATGATTGCGTGATCTTAACTCTATTCAAGCATGGTGTGACCAGTGGCTGTGACCCTTAACCCAACTAAATGCAAATCATTGTCTTTCTCACGACGTCAAAACCCCTTTAACTTTTTTTTACACAGTCGGTAATGTTAACTTGGACAGAGTCGAATCCTATAAGTACCTAGGTGTAACATTGCCATATGATCTAACGTGGAGTGCGCATGTCACTAACATCATAGCGGCTGCTAACAAATCACTTGGATTTCTAAAACGTCATTTACGTCACGCTCTCAAACACCTAAAACTTCTAGCCTACAAATCCATTATCAGGTCAAAGCTTGAGTATGCCGCTGCCATTTGGAGCCCGCCTCAGGCTTATCTAACAAATTCACTTGAGGCACTGCAGAACCGCGCGGTACGATTTATTCATTCATCATATTCATACCATGTCAGTGTGTCACCATTGAAAGAAGAATCATCTCTCTTAACTCTTGCACTTCGCCGTTGCATTGCCACCCTAGCTCTGTTCCATAAGTTCTATTGCAGCTCACGTCACCGCCCGGACTTTATCACTCCTCCAGCCCGCATATCTCATCGCACCGGTCATTCCTTGCAAGTCGCCCGTCCGCGCAGCCACACCAAGACATTTTCTGCCTCCTTCTTTCCACGGGCATCATCTGAATGGAACGACCTTTCCCACAGCACTGCCGCCATTACCTGCCCGACTTCATTTTTGCAAAGTGTAACACATCACCTGTCTCGCAATTAACATACGTGGTTACCATTTTTGTATAATTTCTTTACATCCACCCCTTATGTAACACCCCCTAGAGGGGTCTTTAAGGTAATAAAATGAAATGAAATGAAATGAAAGCAGTGACTGAGTGAAATTTTATGTACCGCTTTTGCCTCCACCAGGTGCGTCATTTCGAGAATGCTTCAAGCGAATTCTACGCGTCATCAGGTATGCTTCAGCCATGTATATTATGGCGTAACAAACTTCCTTCTTTAATCTTGCAGGACCAAATGAAAATTTTGGCCAAGTTAGTTAACCGCCCCATTCTCATGCTGAAACGCTCAAGCTGCGCTCTCTCTTGCCTGGAGCAAGATGGCCGCCAACCGGTTTCCCAGGCTTCACCCACTCGCATGGGCGCGTATAGGGGACCTCCACTCCAGAAGTTTTTTTTAAACCTCCTTGGATAACACGATGCCGGAATATTTCAAGCGTTGTAGCATTTATCTGACGAGACCGAAGGTTATTACTGCTTTCGCAAGCGTTATGGGCAGAAGGAGTGGTGCATGAGATCGGGAGATGATCGCTTATATCCACTGCTAGCAATGCTGCAACGCAAGGTGGCGGGTACATGTTCGTGAAACATATGTCAAGAAGTGTTGCAGTCTGTGCAGTAAGTCGGGTTGCCTTCTAAATTGCGTTATTACAGGCAAATGAATTTGCTAGCGCTGTTAACTGCTAATCGAATCATAAGGCACTCGACAACGTCATTAATAAGGGAAAATTGCGAGATAACTTCACGCTTTATTGATTCTTTAACGAAAATTGCGACTCCACCACCTCTGCCAACAGGACGCACAAGGCCATTGTAAGTGTATTTTTCAAAATATGGTGGATCTTCGCCAACAGAGAGCCAGGTTTCAGAAAACAGCAGCAGGTCAAAGGTAAACGTGAGAGAACTCAATATATTAAGTATTATCCGTCTTGTTCCGTATGCTACGTGTGTTCAAGTGAAAAAATCCCGATCTCCCGCTAAAGGGAACCATGTGTGATTGCGAAGCAACCGCTCTCACTTCACGGCACCGGTCCGGGCGCTCATCGCGGCGCTGCACAGGAGAGAGAATGAGGCGCGCGCGCTCCGTCATTTTTATACCGCGGAACTACCGTGGCGCCCCCCAGCGGAGTATGCAGCTGTCACACCACCGATCGTGCGCGCCGCTCCGTAGATGATTCCTAGAGGAAAGGACGGGTGGGACCGTAGGAGAGGAGAGAGAGGGGGGAGGGGACGTGCATGCGCTGTGGGGGGTGTGGGACGCGGGAGCCGCTCGGTGGAGTAGAGGATTCCTAGAGGAGAGAGGGGAGAGGACGCGCATGCGCTGTGGGGATGTGGGACGCCGGAGTCGCTCCGTAGAGTAGAGGATTCCTAGAGGAGAGAGGGGGGAGAGGACGCGCATGCGCTGTGGGGATGTGGGACGCGGGCGCCGCTCCGTAGAGTAGATGATTCCTAGAGGAGAGGAAGGTGGTGAGAGTAGGTGAGCATAGGGGAGGGGACGCGCATGCGCTGTGGTGGTGTGAGACGCGGGAAGGAGGGATGGACAAAGCCCCCTCCAAACACATGCAAGCAAGATTAAGGAATGGGGTCAACCTGGGCGACAGACACCACCTGCCTAGCCATTCCTAAGCAGCCTCTCTGTGCTCTCGGCCATGACTCAAGGAATGGAGTCATCCTGGGCGACACACACCACCTGCCTAGCCATTGCTAAGCAGCCTTTCTGTGCTCTCGGCCATGACTCCCATGACTGTAGTGGTGGTTGACGGCCTTCATATTACTACAGTGTTCTGGTTCGCATAATGGGTGATTCCCTACTTCATGAAAGTGGCCGGACGCGGGACGGGGGACGGCGGACGCGGGAGGGACGGACAGAGCCCCGAGCATAAGATGCTTCGCATCTAAAACCTTTATGCGCCTGCGCGCACCTGCCAGCAGACTATTCACAGAATTGCAGTCATGATAATCAACAGGCATTGCTATTTCAGCTGCCATCTTCTGATTTGAACTATCGGTCTATACAGAAAAAAAAATTCCCCATCTCCCGCTAAAGGGAACCATGTGTGGATGCGAAGCAGCGGGGAGATAATTAGCTTAAGCGGGAGGAACGTCGCCGCTCTCATGTCACGGCAGTGGTCCGGGCGCTCATCGCGGCGCTGCACAGGAGAGAAAATGAGGCGTGCGCGCTCCGTCATTTTCATACCGCGGATCTACCGTGGCGCCCCCCAGCGGAGTATGCAGCTGTCACACCACCTGTCGTGCGCGCCGCTCTGTAGAGGATTCCTAGAGGAAAGGAGGGGGGGGACCATAGGAGAGAGGGAGGGGACGTGCATGCGCTGTGGGGGGTGTGGGACGCGGGAGTCGCTCCGTAGATTAGAGGATTCTTAGAGGAGAGAGGGGGGAGAGGACGCGCATGCGCTGTGGGACGTGGGCGCCGCCCCGTAGAGTAGATGATTCCTAGAGTAGAGGAAGGGGGTGAGCGTGAGGGGGGCGCGCATGCGCTGTGGGACGCTCCGCAGAGTAGAGGATTCCTAGAGGAGAGAAAGGGGGGTGAGCGTAGGAGAGAGAGGGGGGAGGGGACGCGCATGCGCTGTGGTGGTGTGGGACGCGGGACGGGCTAAGCCCCCTCCAAACACATGCAAGCAAGATTAAGGAATGGCGTCAACCTGGGCGACAAACACCACCTGCCTAGCCATTGCTAAGCAGCCTCTCTGTGCTTTCGGCCATGACTCAAGGAATGGGGTCAACCTGGGCGACAGACACCACCTGCCTAGCCATTGCTAAGCAGCCTCTCTGTGCTCTCGGCCATGACTGTGATGACTGTGTTAGCGTTGGTGGTGGTGGTGGTGAAACTTTATTGCCCAAACAGGGGTCCTGAAGGACACTCGGCTAGGCGCCGGGTGTAGAGGGCACCTTCCACGTCGGGACAGAAAGCCCGAAGCTCTCCGCCGCCTCGCGGGCCTCCTGGACAGCCCGAAGTTGGTCTGCTAGTGAAGCACTTCTTAACACTTTGGCCCACTGTTCCTTGTTCTTGGCGTAAGTGTCACTCGAAGCACAACCACACAACATATGGGTCAAATTTACACGTTCACGACACTGTTCACACACATGTTGTCCGTCGTAGTCTGGGTCGATATGCTTCATGCGCCAGGGGTTGGGGTATGCGTTAGTCTGGAGCAAGCGTAACGTGACCGACTGGCTGCGCGTTAATTTCTTATCAGGGAGGGGGGAACTCTCGCCGGCCTAGATAAAAGTGCTTAGTTATCTCCTTATAGGTGAATAGTTGATCCCTGTACTGCATATGCAGTGTAGCGGGGGAAACTGGAGTGACGCGGTCGATGAGTCCTCGCGCCGCCTCGTGTGCGGTCTCGTTGAGATTCCGCAGGCTGCCCCCTAAGCTGCCCATGTGTGCCGGGAACCATACGATGGAGTGAGCGGTGATGGAATGTCCGCCTAATATTCGCAGCGTCGTCTTGTCTATTCCGCCCTTTGCGAAAGCTCGAGTGGCTGCTCTAGAGTCGCTATATATTGTTGTAAAGCGCGAGTCTGTGAGAGCTAGTGCTATCGCTGCTTGTTCGGCCACCTCCGGCCTCTTCGTGCAAAGAGTGAGTGAGTTGCGCGTTCGTCCGTGTCCATTGATTACTACTACCGAGTAGGCGTGCTTTCCCGGTATGTGCGCTGCATCCACGAAAGCTGTCTGGTCGGGAAACCTTGCGGCGTCTGCCGCGAGGGCTCTGGCGCGGGCGAGTCTTCTTCCGTGATTGTGGATCGGGTGTACGTTTCTTGGGAAGAGGAGCACTGTAATTAATGCTGGCATGGCTTTCGGTAACTGCTCAACGTTGTCCCTTTCCGCGATGGTGTTCAGACCGAGCTTAACGAGAATATATCTGCCCGCTTTTGTGCTTGATAGGCGTGCGATCTGTGCCGTGTGCTGAGCCTCCATTATTTCGGCAAG
Organism: Rhipicephalus appendiculatus; assembly: GCA_030522465.1. Classification (NCBI taxonomy): domain Eukaryota; kingdom Metazoa; phylum Arthropoda; class Arachnida; order Ixodida; family Ixodidae; genus Rhipicephalus; species Rhipicephalus appendiculatus. Next base: position 12,340 of record JALIZH010025932.1, on the reverse strand, counting down.
GGGATTGTGCACTCCTAGCTGTAAGAGGAGAGCAGTAGAGGCATTATCGGGGAGCCCCAACGCTGCCTTGAAAGCCCTTCGTATGTGTACTTCGAGCCTTTGCCGTTCTACTTTTTTCCACTTGAGCATCGCAGCCACGTAGGTGATATGACAGAGTACGAAAGCGTGTACCATTCTGATGGCGTTGTCCTCGCCCAGTCCTCTGTGCCTGTTCATGATGCGCTGAAACATTCGGAGCGCGTTCCCAATCTTGTACGTGATGCTTTCTAGCATCACCAAGTTGGAGCCGTTACTTTGGATGATGAGTCCGAGGACTCGTATTTTGTCGACCGTAGGAATGCGGTTGCCGTCCGAGTCGTGTAAGTCCATGCATGGAGGGGATGGTCTGCGCCAGTCTTTTGATGGGCGTCCTCGTCTGGGAGGGTGGTAGATAAGCAGCTCTGATTTTTCGGAAGAGCAGCGAAGTCCCATCGGGGTGAGATGGGCTTCGGTGACTGATATGGCTTCTTGCATGCGGGCTTCTAATTCCGCATCACTGCCACCGGTGCTCCAAATGGTGACATCGTCTGCGTAGATGGTATGCTCCACATCTGCGATTTCACCCAGTGCGCGAGAGAGCTTTGCCATAGCCAGATTGAACAAGAATGGCGAAAGTACCGAGCCTTGCGGTGTTCCCTTATCGCCCAGGTCAAAGCTCTGCGAAACGTGCTCGCCTATCCGTAGAGTGGCCGTTCGATCCTCCAGAAAAGCGTTGACGTATTGATAGAAGCGTGTGCCAAGATTGTGATCAGATATGGCGGTCAGAATGGCTTGATGTCGGATGTTGTCAAAGGCTTTCTCCACGTCGAGTCCCAGCAGCGCCTTGGTGTCTCGTGTGGAGCGATCCAGCAGACTTTTCTTTATCCTTAGCATGGCATCTTGCATTGATAGACCCGGCTTATATCCGATCACAGTGTAGGGAAAGTATTCTCTTTCTTCTACGTGTTCCGACAGTCGGTTCAGAATGACATGTTCGGCTAGCTTTCCTATGCAGGACGTTAGTGAGATCGGCCGCAGGTTTAATAGCCCCAGCGGCTTGCCGGGTTTTGGGATGAGGACCGTGTTTGCATGCTTCCATTCTCCAGGTAGACGGCCTGTTTTCCAGGCTTCGTTAATTTGTTGAGTTAAAGTGACCGAATTGTCCTCTAAATTTCGGAGAGCCCTGTTTGTGACACCGTCGGGGCCGGCTGCAGAGTTACTGTTGAGTTCGTGAATGGCGAAGCGTACTTCACTTTCTGTGTAGTCCGCATCGAGCTCAGAGTTTGGGGCACCGTCATATATCTTCCTTTGTGGGATACGGGGTTGTCCCGATTTAAGCGGTAGGTAGCGTTTCGCAAGGCCTTCAACAAGTTCTTCGGCAGTACTGCATTGCGTTGTGCAGTGTACTAACTTGCTGAGCCTGATCCGTTGCACAGATTTGGACTTGGTGCCATTTTCGTCGAGGAGGTGTTTGATGAGCCTCCATCCACTCCCTTGGCGTATTTGCCCGTGGAGGGAGTTACACACTTCGTCCCACTGCTGTCTGGAAAGAAGCACGCAGTATTCTTCAATGGTCTTGTTGAGTTCGGCGAGCTTCTTTGGCAGTCTTCGGTTGAAACGTTGACCCTTCCACCTGGCTAATATGGAGTGCTTGGCTTAGAGAAGGTTCGCTAGCTGACTGTCCATTCTCTCCACTTTAACGTCCGTGGTAATCGTTCGTTCCGAGGCTACGATGTCGGCTTTGAGCTGTTCGGTCCAGCTTGCTAGCGTGTGCGTTGTGTTTTCTCCTGATGAGTTTGATGACTGCGTCCGTATTTTACGAAATTTGTCCCAATCAATTAGTTTGTACTCCCTTTGCTTCTTTCCAGGGAGCTCTGCATTAATTCGGAGAACGTAGTGATCGCTGCCAAGGTCTATGCCCGAGTTGTACCAGCCACATTTCTCTATGCCCCGGACGAAAGTGAGGTCCGGTGTGGTGTCTCGGCATGTGGAAGTACCACACCTCGTTGGAGTTTCCGGGTCTGTGATGAGAGTGAGGTCGAGATCGGAGGCTGACGTGTAAAGACGCTCTCCCTTGCTGGAAGGATACGCGTAGCCCCATGCCTGGTGTGGGGCATTAAAATCGCCACCTACAATTAGGGGACTATCTTTAGCGATGGTCGCGATCTTGCCCAGTATTCCTCTGAACCCTTGCCTCGTGTCCTTAGGGCTGCTGTACAAAGTAGTGAGAAAGATGCTTTGCTTGTTCCCTACGTGGTCGTTCGGTATTATCTCGATCGTGAGGTATTCTAGATAGCAGGCTGTATGTCGGATTTCATGGCGAGTGTACGGGATCTTCTTTCCAATCAGAATCGCGACGCCTCTGCCGTGCTCGTTTCTGTGGGCTTCGGCCTTATAACCCGTAAGGGTCAGTTCGGTTGTGATAGTTTCTTGTAGTAAAATGACGTGTGGTTTCTCGGTTTCCGATTTTACCAACTGCAGGAGGACCGCCTTTTTTGAGGCGATCCCCCTGCAGTTCCATTGCCAGATGCGTAGATTTCGTGTCCTATTTGTCACTGCCATGTTGACCATCATAGCCCCCCTTCGCTTGCAGTCAAAGCATCGTGTAGAGGGCCGTGCGCACCGAGATGCGGTGACGTCATCCTCTCGATGGCCGGCACTACTGTGTTGTTTAGATACATTTCCATTTTCTGTACTCGCGTGTTAAACATGTCCATTTTCTCATTCATTCGCATCATGCTCTCGTTCATTAACCTCATATTCTCGCTCATGACGTCCATGGCGTCCTTAACGTCGGAGCGCACGGCCATTCGAGGTTGCGTTACAGCTCGCTTCTTAGGAGCCGGAGAGTCTTCGCGGTGTTCTCCCTGTCTCGCAATCTCAACTGGTAGGGGAGTTTCGATATCGGTTGGTGGTTCGGGAGTGCGCGTTGTCGTACCGCTGTTTACTTTACGAGCTTCGGATAACTCAAGGATTAGCTTAGTATAAGCGGCTTTAAGCTCTCTTAACTCCTGCTCTAACATAGCTATCCTTTCTTTATCTGTGTTACAGGACTCACTTTTTTCCTTCGGCGTGGTCATCGTAGCGCCCCTGACTTTGTCCGCCCATGTGCCTTCGAATCCGTTGTTCCTTCCGGCGAAACGCACCTGTGACCCTGAGCGACTCCCTCCAGTAGTCGATGTCCTCGCAGGTGTGCGGCTCCGCGATCCAGAGCGAGGGCGGCTGCGTGTCGACGTCTTTGACGTAGATCGGCCTCGTTCCGTCTGTTGCTTGTCTTCTTCCAGCTGTGCCAGATCTTGTTGCTCCAATCGCGCTCGTTGTCGGCGCGCGCGCACTACGTACGGGATGAGATAGCGTTTCGAACACATTTTGTCCGCCGTCACGTGCATGCCTCCGCACAGCTTGCATTGCGGATCGCACACGTGGGATGAGGTTGGGTTAGAAATTCCGCAGCCTCTGCATTCGGTGGAGCCCGGGTCGGGGCAAACGTCCGCACGATGGCCGAGTTTGCCGCATACGTAGCATATGTCCACTTGTCTGCGATATAAGTAGCAGGGTACCAGAGTGGGTCCGTATCTCACGAAGTTCGGGACGCGAAGTCCATCAAACACAACGATCACTGATCCTGAGTTCTTGATTCTCTTCGCCGCCAGAGCTGAGGGGTTGCGGTCGTTCACGATGTTTCTTTCAATCGTCCGATGATCGTCAGCAGTGTCGATGTGTCTGATTACCCTTTTGCAGGTGTCGCTTGGAGCAGCTTCGTAAGGGCTTACTTCGTACTCTTTTCCGGCGATTCGGATAGCCCTTACGTCCGTGTACTTATCTGCATTTTCTCTAAACGGCGTGCTTGCCACCATGATATTCTGCATGATGTTGGGACAAATAATGTCCTCCGTGGTCTGATCTGGACGAAGATTTGCTGCTGTCACGAGGGCTTTGCTCACTAAGATAGGTCCGACCTTTTGTATGTTCAAGCCACCTTTTGGGCGAAACACTATCTTGATGTTGTCTTCTGGTAGGTGTGGCATGCGTGAGGCTCTGATCACTCGATTCATAATGTTAGGAGGCGTCCGAGTGAAGCTCACCTGCCCGCCGCTTGGATGGTTTTCTTGCTGTGAAAGTTGCGCAGTTGTTTCGGCGCGTTCCTTCTTCTTGGCTTTCCGGCTCGTCACCACTTTCCAACCCATCTTGCCCGCTGCGAAACCCGCGTCTTCAAATGCTGCGTCCTCTTGGTCATTAGATGTGGCTGAAGTACCCTGCGTTGTTTGTAGATCCTCCGCAGAGCTGTCCATTCCTTCGGTAGTAGACGCCATTCTCGTTTCGCGCCTGGCGCGAAGCGCGGGTAGACGCCTCGCCGAGCTCGGCCCAGTAGGGGTGAGGCCTAGCTTGCTGCCAACGTGACGCGAACACACAAGTCCGTTTAAAATGCGTAAATGTCCACCCACCGGGATAAATTCGGCGTCAAGACGATCCTGGGAACTTCAGACGCTTGCTCGCACACTTTTTAGATCGATCAAAAAGGAATAACTGACCGAAATCATTTGAAATGCGGTAGACAGTTAGCAACGCGGTTTGTCGTATCCTAAGGTTGCCAACCTTCCGTGTTAGCGTTGACGGCCTTCATATTACTACAGTGTTCTGGTTCGCATAATGGGTGCTTCCTTAATTCATGAAAGTGGCCGGACGCGGGACGGGGGACGCGGGACGCGGGAGGGACGGACAGAGCCCCGAGCATAAGATGCTTCGCATCTAAAAAAAAATCCACGCCATCTCCACGAAGTGAATGCTGATGAGTGGGGCGAAGCTCGAAGGCTTATCGGTTAAACCGTGAAACGTTCGCCCCACACATAATACAAAGACGTGATCCACATCGATGCAATCATTTACATAAGATGTAATTTTTTACGTTGTGGTCCCACCACCAACGTTGCAGGTCCCTCTGATGGCGGTGGGACGCTTGTGGTCGTATGAGCTACACGAGAGATCGGAGCGGGACATCGTGTGTGGGACTAGCCAGTCGTCAGCAATGATGTCCACGTTGAAGTCTCCGACGAGCACGGAGGGGCCGTGTTTGAGTTCGGTTGTGTGCAGGTTCAGCGCGAGGTAAACGGCCATCACGACGATTCCGTTGGAGAGCTTCACGGCAGTGTGCTCCCCGTTGTGGCTCTGGTTGGTTAGGGGTAGCTGGAGGTCCTCGGCCGTTTCAGGTAGCTTGACGTAGATCCCGACATATCCCGCAGGACGCTCCGCTTCATCGGTGCAGACGATCGTGTCATTGCCTTTGATTTTGGTCAACATCGTCTCGCAGGGCAGTGAGTTGCGTTAGCTTGGGTAGCTTGTGCTGGTCGAGACGTTGAAACTCGTTGAGCATGGCCCTGTACTCGCTACTTGCCTTGTGATGGAAGCGATGATCCCCCCTTCGCATTTCTCAGATATAGGTTGTGTAGGTTGGTGCATTGGCTGAGTGCCACGTAAACTAATTTCTGCGGGTGCGTCGTAGACGACCGAAGAGTAAGTGCCCCCCTTGAGATTTGTGTACCATTATTAGATGTGAAGCATCTTATGGCGAGGCTTAATCCGGTGGTGGTGGTGGTGGTGTGCCGCGTGCCCTTCCTTACTGCGCATGCGCAAACCCTTTAAAAAATAGAAATAAAAAACATCCTCTCCCCCTCTCTCTCCTCTAGGCATCCCTCCCCGCGGCAACCACACCCTCACTGCGCATGCGCCTCCCCTCCTCTCCCCCTCTCTCTCCTCTAGGCATCTCTGCCCGCGGCGTCCACACTCCCACAGCGCATGCGCGTCCCCCCCCTCTCTCTCCTCTCCTACGCTCCCCCCTCTCTCCTCTAGGCATCCCTGCCCGCGGCGTCCACACTACCACTGCGCATGCGCGTCCCCCCTCTCTCTCCTCTCCTACGCTCCCCCCTCTCTCGCCTCGCGACGCAGGCAGCGTCTGCTAGCGAGTTTCTTGGTTGAAAAAACCGACTGCTCGCGCTGCACAACCGTTCACTGGCCACCCCGTATATATGGCAGTGAATCTTGACCTCCAAGGTGGTGCCGGTGGGAGATTTCTCCTGTGCGTTGTTGAACAATAAAATTTCGTAGCGTGCGCGTTAACTAAAAGCGGACTGCGGGTCTCTGTGTCCAGTCGGAGTCTTCTTTCTCTCATTGCCCAATAGCAGCGATTGGCATGTTCCGGTAGGAAACACCGCTCCATCACTGCGTGCTTTGCGCCTCCCCATTTTTCTCTCCTGCGCAACGCTGCGATGAGCGCCAGCGTCAACGCCGCCGCCAGTGTAAGCGTTAGCGCCCGCTGCTTCAGATCTACACAGGGTTCCCTTTAGCGGGAGATGGTGTAATTTTTTTGCTCTGGCTTGGACGAGGGGAACTGTCGTCGTCTACAAGCAACGCCCGTATCCACGATGGATCGACGCCGTAGCTGTTTCGCTCAGCCTCGGCTACCGCCTGACAAGAGCGGATACGAGCGAGTTTTCCTCTTGTGGGGACGCCGAACTGCAGACACCATGACTCCTCACTCGCAAAGCTTCATAGTTACCATCGCCCCGTTGACTATCCCGGCGACGATGGCAATGTTGGTAGTGATCGTGTAGGGCTTGTCATGGATGATGGTTGTCTCCATTGGTAACTTGGCAAATTCTGTGTGGGACGTTATAGCCACCTTTGCCTTTTAGGGGCGAAGATCCTTAGGGCATAGGCTAGTCCGGCATCGCGTCGTAGCCACCGTATAGTGGGATGTACCCACTACACGTGATAACGATGACGACGACGCTGATGACCATGAAGAATAAGCGCGTTCCAGACCACACATTCTCTTTCTGCCATGGATGAAAACGACTGTGAACGCGCTCTCGCCCTCGAAAGGCAAAACGGCAACGCCGACAACAAACGTTCCCCTGAGCTTAACGTCATATATGACGAAAACAAAATCAGGGGAACCCCCTCCTTGTGGTCCGTAGAGCTCTTGAACAAAATCATCATCTACCCCATATGTAAATAATAAAACAATGTGTATATAGTTTATCAATATGTAAATAATTAAACTTTGTGTATATACTGTATGTATAATCACACGACACCCCCGCGTTTGTGTGTCAGGTTTTTGTATGATGATCGAGTGGGCAAAATTTACGCAGGATTGACGGTTTACCGGATTACCTCCGGAGCTTCGCCCACTCATCATCATTCACTTCGTGGATATGGCGTGATTTTTTCATGGCTTCTTGGGTCACGCACCCGATGTACGTGTCTTGAACTCGAACGACTTATTCGTCTCCTCCTTGCTGAGAGGCAACGAACACGTTGAACTTGTTCACCTCGTCGGTCCGCCACGGTGGATCAGTGGCCACGGTGCTCGGCTGCTGACGCGAAGGTCGCGGGTTCGATCCAGGCCGCGGTGGTCGCATTTCGATAGAGGCGAAATCGTAGAGGCCCATGGACTGTGCGATCTGAGTGCACGTTAATGAACACCAGATGGTTAAAATTTCCGGAGCCCTCCACTACGGCGTCTCTCATAATCATATCGAGGTCTTGGGACGTTAAACCCGAGATATTATTATTGACCTCGTTGTTCCAGTAGAAGATGCCAATGACCGAAGGTGCGTGACACAAGGCTTCTTAGGCAGTTACGAATCTGCTCTCCAGCAGGTGGACCTCTTCTTCGTCTAGCGGTTTGCCGTCTCTGATCTTTGCAAGCAGAGCAGAGAAGGAAGCATCGGCTTGGCGCACTACCCTGACTAGCGGGAAGTAATTCAGGTACGGCCGCTTGATGGTGAGGCCGAAGAATCCACTGCCTCCTTCCCTGCACCTCTTGTATACCTCGTTCGCCCTGACGGGCGGCAACTACCGCAAGTAGCCGCACATGATCACGTCTAGGCCTCCGAAGGGATCTTTGATCTGTTGAGGAATCTTGCAGAGGCGGCAGTCGATGGCGTCGAGGTTGTCGGTGGACAGCATGCTGACTTCGTCCACGATGATACACTTGACGTGACGAAAGGCCACGCCGAAGGTGTTCAGCTCGCTGTCGCTTAACCCGGCGTCTGGTCTTGCTGCGGGAGAGCTTGAAAGCCAAATGCACGGTGGTTCCTCCTAATGCCACCGCCGCCTTTCCCGTGCTCGCGCAGATGACGAACGGGTTGTAGTGACCTGTGTTGTTGTATCGGTTGTACATGTCCATCACCAGGCGTAGAACGAACGTCTTGCCAAACCCGGCTGAGACGTTAGGAAAACGCGCAGTGGAGTTGCCGCGAGAGTGGTCCGCCTGTGGATGATCTCTCGGAGCTACTCGTACTGCTCGACATTCGTCGAGCGCTCGTCGTGTTATATGCTTGCACCCACCACCTGTCCAGCAATTACTAAGCAGCCACTCTGTGCTCTCGTCCATGATTCTTTGTGACTGTGGTGGTGGTTGACGGCCTTATTATACTGCAGCGTTCTGGTTCGCATAGTGGTGCTTTCCTACTTCATGAAAGTTGTGGTGGGCATATACAGCGTACCTTGCATGCTTGCATGTCCCGTGGACGGACGGGCGTATAATGGTTGCCTAGCATGTGCAGTGCCGTGATGGCAGCATCATCGTCATCGTCATCTGGCTACGGCGGACAATGGTGCAATGGGGAGACGGGCTTCGTTCAGAAGATGCTTCGCATCGTCATCACCGTCATCGTCGTCGTCATGGTGTATAATCGTTACCTTGCATGTGCTGTGCCGTGATGGCAGCGTAATCGTCATCGTCATGGGGCTACGCCAACGGCAGACAGAGCCCCGGCTAGAGGAGCTTCGCCCCTAAAATGTTCACTATGCGGCAGTTCCGCCCCCATCTGCGACCATCTTGGCGAGGTCATCAGCACTTTGTATTTCCAGAACAGGCGAGACCTCATTTCTAAGAGCAAAGATCTTGCACCCCGATGTGCAGAGAAATTTTCACCGCATTTCCTTCTTTATCTGAATAGCTGTACCCAGAAGCTGTTTCCCGTGTTTCGTGAGGTGCTCATTGACATATACGGCAGAGGCCGATTGGCTGCCCAGGTCTTTGCTGTCAATTCTGACTTTCTTAGACTTGCTTAGCATAGCAAGCTTCTTTGTCCTGCGCACAAAACGGACTACTACGTTACTTTGGTCATGACGAGCAGTCGGAACTCTGTGACAGATATCGACGTCATCTGCCGTTATTTCCTCTTGGATAATTCCACAGATTTTCTTGACCGCATCTAGGGGTTCAACATCTGATGGAACACCTTTAATCTAAAGATTGTTTGAGCGCTGATAAGCTTCAACCTCTTCTATTCTGCGATGCAGTCTTTTATTTTCAGCTCTAAACTCTTGGTTTTCCTTTATTACCGCCTGAATAGTTTCACTGAGGTCTTTCACATCCTTTAAAGCATCTTTTACATCTCGAAGTTCATTTCTTAGTTCTCGTCGTAAGTCTTCGATTGCTTTACCAGTATCGCGTGCATCCTTCGACAAGGTTAGTTCAGTGGGCACGGCGATGCGCATCGACTAGGATCGTTAACCGTGCGATTTGTTTGCTTCGTGCAGGCTTTGTTCCTTGCATTCGGCGGAGCATCACCAACACCGGAAATTTTGCCTTTGAAGCCGCAAGATTTCGCCGACAAGCGTGCTGGGAACTTCGTCACTGTCACAAGCATTCCGGTTCCATGGACTGAACAGGGCTTCGTGACATCAACGGGCGCCAACGCTATAGAACAAGTGCATTACGAGGATCTCGTCAGAGGGCACGGCGGTGCGCATCGACTAAGATCGCTAACCATGCGATTTGTTTGCTTCGTGCAGGCTTTGTTCCTTGCATTCGGCGGAGCATCACCAACACCGGAAATTTTCGCCTTTGAAGCCGCAAGATTTCGCCGACAAGCGTGCTGGGAACTTCGTCACTGTCACGAGCATTCCGGTTCCATGGACTGAACAGGGCTTCGTGACGTCAACGGGCGCCAACGCTATAGAACAAGTGCCTTACGAGGATCTCGTCAGGGGGCACTGCGATGCGCATCGACTAGGATCGCTAACCGTGCGATTTGTTTGCTTCGTGCAGGCTTTGTTCCTTGCATTCGGCGGAGCATCACCAACACCGGAAATTTTGCCTTTGAAGCCGCAAGATTTCGCCGACAAGCGTGCTGGGAACTTCGTCACTGTCACGAGCATTCCGGTTCCATGGACTGAACAGGGCTTCGTGACGTCAACGGGCGCCAACGCTATAGAACAAGTGCCTTACGAGGATCTCGTCAGGGGGCACGGCGATGCGCATCGACTAGGATCGCTAACCATGCGATTTGTTTGCTTCGTGCAGGCTTTGTTCCTTGCATTCGGCGGAGCATCACCAACACCGGAAATTTTGCCTTTGAAGCCGCAAGATTTCGCCGACAAGCGTGCTGGGAACTTCGTCACCGTTACGAGCATTCCGGTTCCATGGACTGAACAGGGCTTCGTGACGTCAACGGGCGCCAACGCTATAGAACAAGTGCCTTACGAGGATCTCGTCAGGGGGCACGGCGGCGCGCATCGACTAGGATCGCTAACCATGCGATTTGTTTGCTTCGCGCAGGCTTTGTTCCTTGCATTCGGCGGAGCATCACCAACACCGGAAATTTCGCCTTTGAAGCCGCAAGATTTCGCCGACAAGCGTGCTGGGAACTTCGTCACTGTCACGAGCATTCCGGTTCCAATGGACTGAACAGGGCTTCGTGACGTCAACGGGCGCCAACGCTATAGAACAAGTGCCATACGAGGATCTCGTCAGGGGGCACGGCGATGCGCATCGACTAGGATCGCTAACCATGCGATTTGTTTGCTTCGTGCAGGCTTTGTTCCTTGCATTCGGCGGAGCATCACCAACACCGGAAATTTTGCCTTTGAAGCCGCAAGATTTCGCCGACAAGCGTGCTGGGAACTTCGTCACCGTTACGAGCATTCCGGTTCCATGGACTGAACAGGGCTTCGTGACGTCAACGGGCGCCAACGCTATAGAACAAGTGCCTTACGAGGATCTCGTCAGGGGGCACGGCGGCGCGCATCGACTAGGATCGCTAACCATGCGATTTGTTTGCTTCGCGCAGGCTTTGTTCCTTGCATTCGGCGGAGCATCACCAACACCGGAAATTTCGCCTTTGAAGCCGCAAGATTTCGCCGACAAGCGTGCTGGGAACTTCGTCACTGTCACGAGCATTCCGGTTCAATGGACTGAACAGGGCTTCGTGACGTCAACGGGCGCCAACGCTATAGAACAAGTGCCTTACGAGGATCTCGTCAGGGGGCACGGCGATGCGCATCGACTAGGATCGCTAACCATGCGATTTGTTTGCTTCGTGCAGGCTTTGTTCCTTGCATTCAGCGGAGCATCACCAATACCGGAAATTTTGCCTTTGAAGCCGCAAGATTTAGCCGACAAGCGTGTTGGGAACTTCGTCACTGTCACGAGCATTCCGGTTCCATGGACTGAACAGGGCTTCGTGACGTCAACGGGCGCCAACACTATAAAACAAGTGCCTTACGAGGATCTCGTCAGGGGGCACGGCGATGCGCATCGAGTAGGATCGCTAACCATGCGATTTGTTTGCTTCGTGCAGGCTTTGTTCCTTGCATTCAGCGGAGCATCACCAATACCGGAAATTTTGCCTTTGAAGCCGCAAGATTTAGCCGACAAGCGTGCTGGGAACTTCGTCACCGTTACGAGCATTCCGGTTCCATGGACTGAACAGGGCTTCGTGACGTCAACGGGCGCCAGCGCTATAGAACAAGTGCCTTACGAGGATCTCGTCAGGGGGTACGGCGGCGCGCATCGACTAGGATCGCTAACCATGCGATTTGTTTGCTTCGCGCAGGCTTTGTTCCTTGCATTCGGCGGAGCATCACCAACACCGGAAATTTCGCCTTTGAAGCCGCAAGATTTCGCCGACAAGCGTGCTGGGAACTTCGTCACTGTCACGAGCATTCCGGTTCAATGGACTGAACAGGGCTTCGTGACGTCAACGGGCGCCAACGCTATAGAACAAGTGCCTTACGAGGATCTCGTCAGGGGGCACGGCGATGCGCATCGACTAGGATCGCTAACCATGCGATTTGTTTGCTTCGTGCAGGCTTTGTTCCTTGCATTCGGCGGAGCATCACCAACACCGGAAATTTTGCCTTTGAAGCCGCAAGATTTCGCCGACAAGCGTGCTGGGAACTTCGTCACTGTCACGAGCATTCCGGTTCCATGGACTGAACAGGGCTTCGTGACGTCAACGGGCGCCAACGCTATAGAACAAGTGCCTTACGAGGATCTCGTCAGGGGGCACGGCGATGCGCATCGACT
>JALIZH010025931.1:0-134642 GCA_030522465.1 Rhipicephalus appendiculatus | reverse complement strand
GTCATGTCGCTCATGACATGTCATGATTTCCATATTACTTAAAACGTATTTGCGGGCTAGTTGGTAAGTCATAATGGCATATGGCAGCGCACACCAGGTGAGACAACGATCACGCACACAGAGGGACGACACAAGCGCTGAACTTCAACTGGTTTTTATTACGGGACAGATTCGCTTAAATAGAAACGCATGCGTTGTGTTCACATGACGTGTTCCTTGTGCAATGATCAAACCCCCAGAACACCCTATCATGCAGCAGCAATCAAATCGCTTACACAAAAGCATCACATAGCAAGAGATAGACAGGAATAGGCAACAGTGTCACGTTTTGATACCTAAAAACTTTCTTTCTTTCGAAGCTAGTGCAACCGATGGGCAACTAATGCACGTTTCCTTCCTCTCGAAAATTTCTGCCGCCTCTATGATTTCCCGTGCGACTTTGCTTTTTTCTTTGCTCACTACCTTCGTTTTTTCCAACACGGGTACGCAGCCACAGTCCCTGCAGTGTAAGGCAAGGTGGCCAGCATCCTTTTTGGAGCAGTGGTAGTTGTGCTCTGTAAGCCTCGTGTTGAGGCAACGGCCCGTTTGTCCAACGTACACCTTGTCACACGTCAGTGGTACTGAGCAGACTTCCCTCGGTTTGCTCTGCGAGTTTGCTTTTTTGCAGAGTGCGGACAGCCGTATCGGCGCAGAGAATACCACATCCACACCAACCTTTCTACCAAGTTTACGAAGGTTGTGTGACACGGTATGGACGTATGGTATAACAGTTAGCTTACTTGAGCGGGGTCGAGCCCCGTCACTGCCAACGGCTGCGCGAGCATCCTTGGAACACTTGAGCAGTGCTTCCGCAACTGAAGCCAGAAGTGCCATCGGGTACCCTGAATCACTGAGGCGGCGGGCCTGATTTAAAAAACTGGTGTAGATAGATAGATAGATAGATAGATAGATAGATAGATAGATAGATAGATAGATAGATAGACAGATAGATAGATAGATAGATAGATAGATAGATAGATAGATAGATAGATAGATAGATAGATAGATAGATAGATAGATAGATAGATAGATAGATAGATAGATAGATAGATAGATAGATGCGCTCAAAGTCGCCAAAGTTCGCTAAGAAATGCTTCGCATTTAAAATTCCTTTTGTTTTGAGATCGTGCAGTCTGCAACCTTACTAGAACACCATTACTGATTCAGACCGGGCTACACGTCGCTATGCCTTCTTGTTAACGGCTTGTCTGACCGTGTTCTTTCAAACCCATCTGTTATGAAGAAAGGTGTTCAAAGGCTCCTATATGTGTATCACAGGAGCTACTGCTCTGCTTCTCAGTGCATATTCGACAAAGGTACACTGTCAAAGGTACACTGTCATGAAAAGGAACACGCGAGCGCGTGTCCTGCGCGCTTCGGCGGCTGCTTGCTGAACGTTCAAGCGGGAGTGAGTGCAACAACAACCCCTCTTCGCGTCATCTAGTGGCGAGCAAAACAACCAGTCATTAATGATATGGAACCGGCGGCCAGATTACCACCCCCTCCCCTTTCAAGGCGATTACGCGATGACTGGTTGTTTTGCTCGCCACTAGATGACGCGAGAGAGGCTCTGGTTGCTCTTGTTCCCGATTGAACGCGTTGCAAGCAGCACCCGGAGCGCGCAGGCCACGCACTCGCATGTACCCTTTCATAAAAATTGACAGTGTACTTGCAAACATGTGGGCACATTATAGACAAGTCCCTGTGTAAACAGTTCTCTCGTCATAGCTTTTGCACACACGATGTATTGCTCTCCCCACATCCGTCGAACCGAGTTCGTGCGTTGGCACGGTCATCCGTAGCAAGCATGGAGCGGCAAGGCATTGTGAGGACGCCCGAGGTGCAGCGCGATTATGAAGAATGGCAAACGTAGCACAGACAGGAGTGAGCCGGTCAGCTCCGCTAGTAATAGACCTTCACTAAATGGGATGGTCTTGTGTTTTATGGAAGATCAATAAACATATAGGTGTACAGCCGGGATCTCTAAATCTGGTTTTATATTATCTATTTCGGCCATCTCAATTAAGAGGAATGAAAGTACTATTCCTCATTGTTGCGAAAACGTTTAGTATAACGGTGTGCTCTATATGACTGTCTGCCCACAGCATGGACGAATGCGAATTTTCCTGCGACCGCATAACGATCATGGTCGAGGGCCACATGATGTGCCTGGGCACGCTCCAGCACCTGCGGGAGAAGTTCGGCAAGGGCTTCCGACTGGAGTTCCTGCTCAAGCATACTGCCGCAGCTGACGCGCCCAAGTTTAACGCAGCAGTACAACAGCTCTTCAAAGGAATAGAGCTGAAGCAATGCCACCAGGTACTTACTATTGATTACTTGCCCTTCAAGACACATAATACAAGCTTAGCGGATACTTGTGCGTTTAGGCTATAAAAGTAACAATTGAGCAGCTGGGATTTGACTTTTTTTTCACTTCGCATGCAACACGCAAATGCATGTGCAGACTCTCAGTTTGAATATGTATCCCCAGCCTTTGCAACAACGATCAAAGTAGTGTTAATTTTAGCACAATATTTTTCGGTATGATCGAACTTCCCTTGATAAAGAACACCGGATCCTGCACAGGTATCTCTGCCGCATGCTGGTATGCTGCAGCAGTTTGAAATGTCCACAATAATTCTCAAAATCTCAGCAAACTAAATAGTGTAAGCAATTGTAGCATCCGTCACACATTACGAATAGTGAGTAAGACAACTTATGTGTGCAGTCCAAGTTGCCTAGAGATTCTCATGAGGGCAGACTTTAAAGCAATAAAACCTTTACTGGATAATCCCTCGGGATTGGTTTAGCCCATTGCGACATTTTCTATGGAAGCACAGATGTTTAAAGGAAATTAATGCCGAGTACTTATCTGCAGAATACGACTTGCCAACTTTGGTGTTCGGAGCACTTAACAGTGAAATTTTAAAGCGAACCATGCAGTACCCTTATTGGTACTGCTCTAACGGTGATGCTTCTATATCTCTATATGCCAATAACGTTTTCAAGGTCTTTCAATACAACCACTTCTCACGCCATTACTTTGAAATTATGCAACACAGGAAGACCATCCCGTTCACCACGCCTTTGTAAAATAATCGACCGTTATTAGACAATACTCGTCATTGTAAAAGATTGATTGAGCAAGAGGAGGAGATCTAGCATTCACATTCGCTTACATGAAGGAAAAACAATAACCATACACACCAAACTATGCATGATGAAGACTACACTACTTGCTGCCGCCCGCGACCGAACTCATAACTTTCGCATTATGGATGTGATGCTCGACCAAACTACAGCAGCATTCTACACCCTCAGCTTTTTAGGTTACTTCTGTATGTGTAACCCACGGAAAGTTATCTACACGATTTGTGGCAACGCCGGCTAATATTGAGCGTTGATTTTTGGGAAGCCCTCACCCAGGATATACAAAAACCGGTCGCTATGAAGAGAACTTAAGAAGGGAAATTGGTTAAGGAGCCGGTTTTCTTAGAACACACTAACCACAGTTGTTAGAGACGAGGGTCCGGTCAACAGGCAGCGATATATCTTTTTATTCGCATCACTTCCTTTTAACTCGTATTGCCACACTTCTATTATAATCCACGAATAACAGCACTCTTTGCCAATGATGGCTTGATTATATATGTTCGCTTCGCATGATTGTGTGGAACCAAAAGCCGACTCATTCAGTCATTCTCACCCTTTCGTTAATACGTCAGGTATTTTGTAACATCATATGACAAATCAGCGCGTGTAATTTTTGCACAATTCATATGGTACCATGTTATGGAGTGTTCATTCTGATTCTTGGTAGACGGAAAGGGATGCACAATAAGCCCTGACACGTAGTTGAACTGTACATTGACCCCTAAATCAATGAGCTGTGCCTGCGATGCGGGCAGCGCTTCCGGCACCCTGCTTGTCGTTCATACGTTCTCTCATGTCGTGTGGTCCCGCCGTGGTCAATACAGGCCTTAAACGAGGCTAACAATGCTCAAAACCAGTGAAAAATGAACAAGGTCTCACAAAAGCAACCAAAACATAATCGAATAACTTACCTAAAATCGCAAAAAAACATGGTTGATCCCTCCGCCATAGAAATCGGTATAACACGAAAGTGAAACCTGTTCTTACACAAGTAGTTGAATGTTCACTGTACATTGATATAAGAGATATTGCACAATGTCTGTTGGTGTTTGACAATTATAGCACCGTTTAACGTGGATGCATCCACGTTGACACTTGGCGATACATATGTATCCCGACGGCTAACGTATATGATCAATAACTAAACAAACCCTTGTGGTCAAAATGTTTGTGGTAGGTTTATGGTGAGAGCGGACTCATAGAAAGCGGTGTTACAGCCAGAAGAGCGTCACTGATTGGACGCTGAACTTGGGCTGAGGTCGCCTACTTACGGCATGTTACAGTTATTGAACAACGTTGCCCGACCAGAGGGGAACGCAACGCACGTCGTGTCTTCCCCGTTGGCCAGCTGCGATTTTTCGCAGGGCGAGCTCAAGTTAGGAACGCGCAGTTACGGCCACGCGAAGCACTCGCACGTCCCTGAGCTACTTTTAGTATGGGCGGATGCTATGAGACAGGGCGATGCTAGGGATAAGGTCGCCATCTGGCAGTGTGTTAATGCGTCGACAAAATCGCACTTTTCCTATTCGAAACGCGTCGACTGGGACGGACGCATAGAGATAACGATTTGAAAGAACTAATTGTGAATTTCTCGGTCATAATGCATTACTTCACTTTAGTAAGAGCACTGTGAGATCATAGTGGTAGATATAAAAGGCTTATTTTTGAAGCCTACAGGCTATGGGACTGTGGCACAGTGGATAGCGTGCCCGGCATCTGTTCACGATGACCGAGAGGGCGTAGGTTCGACTCCCGTTGACCTAACTTTTTTCTTTGTCTTCTGATCATGCGTATTTTTTCCCTTGACGTATTTCCGTGACGGAAATACGTCACTCAAATCTTGGTGGACCTTTCGTGAATAAAACACTTTCGTGAAAAAAAAATGCTGCTGAAACAGCCGGCTGATATCCGCACTACGCAAGAACGCGTGCCATTGCCTCGGCAAGCGCACGATTGCCAAAGAAATCCCTCGATGCCCGTGATACGCACTTCCTCAGGATTCGCGGTTGTGGTGCTTCATTAGGTGCAAGATTTAGAACTACAGGAAGATGTGCAGGAAAACTACATTAGCAGGGGATTTAGCGCGGAATAGAGAACTTCACCAGAACTTAGAGAAGAACGGCATTGGCTCAGAATTTAGCGCGGGATTTCTGAACTAAACCAAGACCTACACGAGAACTACATTAGCGCTACATTATTAACTGCAGAATTTCTTTGATCCTTCAGTATTCTATGTTGTGATCTATTAAGAAAGTAGTTGTCTAGTGGCTGAGAAAAAAGTGTGCCAATTTTCTACTACGCGGTTAGTAGAACTTACGCGTTAGAGGATTTTCATTCAAATTTGAGAGCATGCGCGCCCGTTTGTTTCCGCACAGAATCTGCTCTGCTACCACCTCGCGGTGAGAGTCCCCTGGAGTGAGATCTTCACCAAGGTGGTGAACCTCCAGAAGGACTTCCAACTGGAGGACGCTTTGGTCGCGGAGAACACGCTGGAGGACATATTCTTGAACTTCGCCAAAGCGCAAGAAGCGGCCTCAGGAGCGGCTGCTGGAGATGCTGCCGCTCACACAGCACTCCCGCGGCCGTCCGCTCCCACTGGAGCCCCAACGAGAGCTGGGGCTTCTACGTCCCCACGTAAAACGTAGCACAACCCCCCGCTGCTACAATGCGCTTCATACGGGACGAAATAAAGACCTGCGTTTTTTTTCAATTTGTATCAAATGCTGTAAGCTAAGCGACTTATTAATATAATTTTATGAAGCGGGTCGTAATGCCCGACGAAGCAAGACGCTATTTCTTGCGGTACCTCGCAGTCAGTATTAATATTCAACGAACGCGAAAATTTCCCTATTTAAAGAGCGCTATTTATGCAATAAATGCGTGATTGAGAGGGTAGTACGTCAACTACGCTCCGTACTTTTTTTTCGTCTACCTCCTCCTTCGCTACTATGAGCCTTTTCAGTTAGGTGTTTATGTGCGGACTTCTCTCTTCTTTCCGTGTTTGGAGGCCATGTCTTTCTCGCGTCTATAGCCAAAATCGCGTCAGCAGAGGAATCATAACGTGATCGAAGACATTTGAGTAAGCGTGACCTGAATATTGACACATGGCACGAAACGTTAGGAAAGGAGCGTCTCAACGTTCTATAGTTCATAAACATATCGGCCGGTTACAACGTCCTTTGACGTTGGGGGGGTGGGGGGAGGGGGGTGTTCGAACGTGCGGCATCCACAACGTGCTATTTATAATGCGCTAGCCAAAGAAGATCAAGCCCTAACCACCTGACACAGCAATCGACTCCTCGAACTCACGGGATAGGACTAAGGCTAGGGACTCTGGAGGAACGCAGAGATCGCTAGTCGCTCATGATAGTGCTATAGGTGCACGGATTTTGCCTGCCTCACCTGTAACTAATAGCGAAATTCAGATACATGCAGCGAGTACTCACTCATATATTCAGCAGGTTTACACGTCGCCCGATAATGCCTTGCAGGGCTGAGCACGTTACATTCGAATGCGTGTAGAGTAGAGTAGATCCTTGAATCTGTGGCGCACACCCACGCTGGGGGGATTGGCCAAGAACCGGATAGTTTTGTAAAATTATTTAATAAAAGTATAAATTTGGTCTATTTAAAAGAAATAAGAATGCAACAGGAAGAAATTAGTAATGGAGTGTAATAATGAACTGGAAGAAAAACAATGAAGCGGTGAATTTAATTTAAATTAACAAAAAAAGAAAAGCAGGTGAGAGAAGTTTGGAAAAGTATAAAGTAGGAGCAAAGATCGATTTCAACGCTTAAATCTCTTTGAACCTTTAATGAACTCCTGCAGTGCATCAGCAATGTTCCCGTCACAATGGCCCAGACCCAAAGCCCCAAAAGAAAGGACATTTTGCGCATTTAAATCTAACCTAAGGAGGCGGAAAATGGCACCTAAAGTATTTTTGCGCAAGCAAGAGTATCTCTTACACGAAATGAGAAAGTGCTGGGTTGTCTCAGGAACTCCGCAAAAAGAACAGTGTGGGGGAAGCTGCCAGACCAGCTCTGTGTAAATACAAATTTAGCGGTGGAGTCTGACAACGCAGTCTCGTGAGTGCGACTTCCATTGCTCGAGTTTGACATACTTTACTATTCCAGGGATAAATTAAGTGCTGGAATTCTGATGTGGCCGTTATTGCAGGTGCAGAAAATTCATTTAACATCAGTTTTCTTCTTAATCTAGCCCCTATAATAAATTTGGATGCCGGCAAAACCTCAATAACAGGCCCATTTAAAGATGACTTTGCTAAAGCATCTGCCATTTCATTCATGAATAGGCCCTTATGCCCTGGAATCCATACCAGCCTGATCAAATTAATGTGTGGGGGGAACTAATGCTTTGAAAGCAGTCAGAGCAGGCGAGTCCTCATTTACAGTAAGGGATGAACATACTGATAGTGAATCCGTCAAAATTACTGCAGAACTTATTGATGCCGTTAATTTACGGAGAGCTAGAATTATCGCTAAAAATTCTGCTTCAAAAATGGGCACGAAATCTGGAAGGCGCAAAAAAAACGAGCAATCTAGGGTAGGAGAAAAAATACCATTCCGCATTTCTCTTCACTTTGTGAAGCATCAGTCGCTATGATCGTTTTTATTGGCATATGTACCAGGTAATCCCTTAATATAGCTTTTAAAAATCGGTCGGGCATTAATTTTGCATTTTTTGGAAAGATATCTTCAAACTGTATTTTAATAGAATTGTTTTTGTTGCTGATGACTGGCACATCATTAATTTTAACGCTTTTATTCGTCTAGAAGGCGCTGTATAACGAGAATTTGAGGCGTATGAAATCTCGGCCAGTCATTTCCAAAAAACAAGTCAGGACGGTCAATAAAAATTGTTTCTAAACGCCTCACAGGGGATTCATACAACCTGAGAAATGACTGTGCTGCTAATAATTTGAAACGGGTAGCAAGTGAGGGAAGCCTAGCTTCCAGGTACAAGACCTTGATAGCTACAAACTTAGGAAGCCCCAGGCATAGTCTCAATGCTTGTCTCTCAAGGACTACACGAGGATGGATCTTGTAAGCAGGCGCCCCGGCGTATAAAATGCACCCAAACTCGAGCACAGGGCGAATATACATGCAGTACACTGAGAGAAGAGTTTTTCTCCGCATACCTAAACGACTATTGCTAATTTTGCTTAATAATCCAACCGCTCGTCCACCCTTTGCTGCGATGTATTCAATATGTGGTTTCCATGACATGGATCGGTCGTAAATCACACCAAGATATTTCACATTCTCCACTTGTGGAATACTCTCAAGATGGTAAGAGAGTGAAATGTAAATAGGGTCTTTCAATGGAAATGTTAAAACAGAACATTTCCTGACATTT
This sequence comes from Rhipicephalus appendiculatus, assembly GCA_030522465.1. Taxonomy (NCBI): domain Eukaryota; kingdom Metazoa; phylum Arthropoda; class Arachnida; order Ixodida; family Ixodidae; genus Rhipicephalus; species Rhipicephalus appendiculatus. The sequence goes on along the minus strand of JALIZH010025931.1, from coordinate 126,073 downwards.
AAATACAGATGTATACTATCAAGCCAACTTTCCACGGCTGATAGGTATGATTGTAATATTTGGTGCTCTCACTTCAACGGCGGCTGTTGATGTCCAGTGAAGGGTCCCAATAACAGCATACACCGTCAAATACTCGTCTTTGGCTGTGTGAGCTAAGATATATTGAGTGTTGCCAGAAATAAATTAATAAAGAAAGTAAAGAGTAGCGGCATACGCTTAGCGAAAGATTTTGTGGAGCGTCTGTCCTACCGGCAAAATGATGAAGAAGAAGATGATGATGATGATGCCCTCACTTCGATGGCGCTCATCCACAAAGTGGGATGGGCCTAGAACCGCGCGCCAGAATCTTTAAGTTAAATACCTATGCTTAAAACGAAAAACACCGCCCAAGCACTCTGTACCGATGGTTAACCAGTGAAGCTGAAACCTGCGGCCACAGGTGGTCGCAGACGTCGGAGCCGACGCCAAAGTGGCGCTCGAGAAACTCCCGCCGGAAGCGGGAGTTGACCCCGGCCAACGCGTTCCCGCCATTGCCACGTTGACGCTGCTCTGCTCGCAACGCCGTCTGCTCGGCTCGCCGTTGTAACATGCGTTCAATATGTCGAGTTAGCTCGGTGCCGTGATTAGCAGCATCCGGCCGCCATTGGCGCTTGCGTTCTGCTTCGCGATTTAGCGTGGCTTGGAAGGCTGCCGGATTTTCGGTACGCAGTTGCTGCTTGCGCTTGGCCACCCGCGCCTGTTCTTGTGCCCGGACTGCAGCATCGGCCTCAGATCTGCTGTCTCGGATCTGCTGTCGGCGATGTTCTTCGAAAGTTGTCTGCTCTTCGGGAGTTTCGCGGCCTACGCATGCGGAAGTTGAAACTGCACGCGCGCGCTCGGCGGCATGGCTGCGACGGGATGAACGACGTAATGACGGCGCAGCCAACGGCGCGCGTGCTTGAGTACGAAGCGGAGAATGACGTCACTAACGGTGCTGCCAATGGCGTGTGCGTGCTTGTGTGCGACGTAGAGAACGACGTAAATGACGGCGTAACTCATGGAGATCATTATCGAACGATGTGGCGAATGGTTTTTCGTTTCGCCTAGACATATAGAGCTTTCGCTGTAAAAGCTCTAAATTTAGGCTAAAAAGGAAGCGTAGCTACTGGGGCAAGCCAAGCTTGGGGTGTGCGTGCCTGTCGTTTTACTTTTCTTTCTGTCACATTGGGCCATGCCCCCCTCCTGTATATTTGCTTCCTTCATATTGAACGAACAAACACCGCGACAGAAAACGAAGACGAGAAGAGGAACGTAAAATTACTTCTCGTCCTCGTTTTCTGCCGTGCTGTTTATTCGTTCAAGATGGAAGCACACCAACTTGCCCAGTTAACCAGTCTGATCCATCCTTCATGCCGGGAATTGGATCGTCATCCGCGTTATTATGAGCTCAACACTTCAGGTTCTGCGGAAAACAACGACAGGTACACGCTGATATCCAGGCAACAATGAAAAGTACCAACGGGAACTGACAAGACAGCTCGATAATGTCGCCTAACGACTAGATCGCCGTAGCAGAAACGGCTTCGCTTGAAAATTTTCAGTCTGGTGGCTCTAGCCATCAAACAGTCTGCGAAAGCATATCTTCACCGGTTGAACGCCGCGGCTTCTGTCGTCGAGCTCAATGTTCTACTCAGCGCGTGTCGTGACCTTTTTCTTCAGGACAGATTACTCCCATGATATTCCAATTCATTTTAAGTGCGGAGCACTTTACGGGGCCGGGCTGTCGTATGCTGTAGCATGCTGTTGTCGTCGCTTGACGTAACGATCCATGTGCAGCATTTCGAGCACGCGTTCGAGTCAAGGTGCAGCCTTCTTCTACTTGTCCTTCAAGCGCTTTGATGATGATTAGTTAGCGCGCGTTCGTGCCATGAATTCTTCTTCCTCTGGTTCTTCGAGCACATTGATAATGATCAGTTGTCATCAGCAGCAAAACGAAAAAAAATTACACCATCTCCCGCTAAAGGGAACCATGTGTAGATGTGAAGCAGCGGGCGCTAACGCTTACACTGGCGGCGGCGTTGACGCTGGCGCTCATCGCAGCGTTGCGCAGGAGAGAAAACTGGGGAGACGCAAAGCAGGCAGTGATGGAGCAGTGTTTCCTACTGGAACATGCCAATCGCTGCTAATGGGCAATGAGAGACAGAAGACTCCGACTGGACACAGAGACCCGCACTCCGCTTTTAGTTAACGCGCACGCTGCGAATTTTTATTGTTCAACAACGCACAGGAGAAATCTTCCACCGGCACCACCTTGGAGGTCAAGATCCATTGCCATATATACGGGATGGCCAGTGAACGGTTGTGCAGCGCGAGCAGTCGGTTTTTTCAACCAAGAAACTCGCTAGCAGACGCTGCCTGCGTCGGCGTCGCGAGGCGAGAGAGGGGGAAGTGGAGGAGAGGAGAGAGAGGGGGGTGACACGCATGCGCAGTGGGAGTGTGAACGCCGTGGGCAGGGATGCGTAGAGGAGAGAGGGGGGAGCGTAGGAGACGAGAGAGAGGGGGGGACGCGCATGCGCAGGGGGAGTTAGACGCCGCGGGCAGGGATGGAGAGAGGGGGGGAGTGTAAGAGGGGAGAGAGGAAGGGAGGCGCATGCGCAGTGAGGGTGTGGTTGCCATGGGGAGGGATGCCTAGAGAAGAGAGAGGGGGAGAGGAGGCTTTTTATTTTTATTTTTTCTTTAACTGTTTGCGCATGCGCAGTAAGGGTGGGCACGCGGCACACCACCACCACCACCACCACCACCACCGGATTAAGCTTCGCCTTAAGATGCTTCACATCTAAAAAACTAGTGCGCTTCGCGTAACGCAGGCAAAACCACGTATTAAAACACAAAACATAGAGGAAGCAAGAGAAAGAAAGACAAAAAAAAATTAGGAAGCAAAATAGGAAGAAAAATATAAAGAGCAAGAAAGAGAAAGAAAAACATCAAGAGAGAGGAAGAAATCAATAGAAATAAAGAGAGAAAGAAACACAGAAAAAAAAACTGGAGCAGGAGAAAAGGGAAGACAGAGAGCAGGAAAGAAAAATGAAACCGAAGAGAAACAAACAAGGCCGTGGAGCTCCGCAATTCCTTCAGACTTAGCACCCTTACTGCGAAGCTGCCTTGATTTTTATGTTTATTTTACATACGTGCACGTGATCACCGTTACGCACAATGTGACGAGTAATGCCGGGAAGAATAAGACAAAATTTTACACGCGACGCAGTATTTTTTCATTACGTCATGTAGTGCTCTGAGCTGGTCGTTCCATTGGCACAGTATAAGACGCTAGATGTCGAGGCATCATGCAGCCACAGACTAAATCCAGGTTGGTAGGCTCTTGGAGCCTTTGCACTACCACCCTAAAAAAGTAGTTTGGTAACCCAACCGGCGATGAAGGTGAATGGTGGGAATTTTCTTGGAAGCGACCGGAATAAAAGTGTGTTCGGCGAAAGCGTGTGGCCATTCCACTGACGGAAAGACGGACAGAAAGACCGACGGACGGACAGACGGACGGACGGACAGACGGACATCCGGATAGACGGACGGACAGACGGACATCCGGACGCACGGACGGACGGACATCCGGACGGACGGACGGACATACGCACGGACGGACATACGCACGGACGGACATCCGGACGGACAGACGGACATCCAGACGGGCGGACGGACGGACATCCGGACGGACGGACGGACAGACGGACATCCGGACGGACGGACGGACGGACAGACGGACATCCGGACGGACGGACGGACATCCGGACAGACGGACATCCGGATGGACGGACGGACATCCAAACGGACGGACGGACGGACATCCGGACGGACGGACGGACGGACATCCGGACGGACGGACGTACAGACGGACATCCGGACGGACGGACGGACGGACGGACGCCGGACGGACGGACACCGGACGGACGTGAGCATGACACATTAAAGGCTTTCGCCTTAATACATATTCGAATTACTAATATTATTACCATTCTGTATACTGTACACGTAATAGGAAGTGAGTAGTGGAATAACGGGTTATTTGGTGCCTGCTCTACGACGGGAAAATAGCAGAGAGGATTTGAAGCTACAGTAAGGAAAGGTGAATTCTACTAAAATTATATTTTTAATATAAATTTATATCGACATCCTATATTTTAACTCGGCATTCAGGCATCACTCCAGCTGTAGAAATTCTTATCTAGTTATTTTTCTAGAGGTCCAAGTTAGACATACTAGTTATTAGCACAGATTATAGCCGTTTCATTATTAGGCTTTTTTATCAATAACATTTACATCGCCTTGTAGTGTTTGTTTAAAACTAACCCCATTATTTTTTCAAGGTTACCTTCCGGCTGGTGGTACACCATATTGTGTACGTGCCACCGGAAAGGGCAAATTACAATTATTAAGTTCATGCAATCGCGCAGTACTTATTGTTTATAGTTTACATGTGTTCTTTTTTATCATTACGTGCACTTCATTTACTGCCTAAATATGCAGACGCCCGATTCTCAGCCAGTCTCCGAGAGAAGGTACGATTTTGCATTCAAGGCACATCATCATTGTCGTTGACCGCGCGAGCTGCGAGAGGACAGCACAGAACGGGCGAAGACGACAAAGACACTAGCGCGTGACTGCTACGTCAGAACGCCGCGGAAGAAGCGATATATAGCTTCTGAGTAATACATTACAGAAAATACTGGAAAAATACACTTACTACTCGGCCAATCCCCTGCATTGGGTATGAGCCATGATGATGAGGAGAAGAAGAAGAAGAAGCGATATACGTTGGTCGTCTTGGGACTGTATCAACCCAGGCTGCAGCTTCTTGTTTGCGAGGTGAGACAACCCCACTTTCTCTCTACGTTATTCTAGTCATTCTGGGATTTTAAAGCCATTGCGAAGGTCAGCATATTGGTACATCTGTGGAGGCTTGTGTAACGGCGGCAAAGCGGAAGCTGCATTTTGGTGTAAATAGATTTCAAAAGCGCTTGCGTAGGTATAGTTGCCTGTCAAATATCCCTGGGTTTCAGGTGCCTAAGAACTGATAATTTCTTTCATGGAACTGACCAATGAAGGAGGAGCAACGCAGAATATTATTTCCTAATCCATGATACGCTACTCCAATGTGGAAGCGAAAAACAAAAATTGGGTTCAGGGTCATCCACGGTGCTGAGACGTCAGCACTCCGTCCTGTGATCTCTCTAAGTCTTCGCACATTTCGCGCTTGTTTCACCATGAACCGTGGATGACGTTCCCCGTCACGGGCAGTTTCGGTTGGACGTAGCAGAGTTGTGGCGCTTCATACACGTCGGGCGCGATCAGTTTCGATTTCGCCCTTGAAATTCGATTACGAATATCTTGAGCTACTATCAAGTTCTATGACTTCCAGAAAACAGGTTGGGTGGAAATTATCGCGCCCTACAACGTTCAATATAAACAATTGCCCTAAAGTCAACAATTAAAAGTTAATTAACGAGTTTTTGTTAATTAATCACGTCATCGTCATTTTAGCTGCGGACAAGTATTTATGTCAACGTGGCGTTTTGGGCTAGTTGGTTATACGATTCAAAACGGGGCATAGCGCTAATACACACGGACGAGCAAGAGACAACAGGACAAGCGCTAGGACAACATATTGCCCTGTTGTCTCTTGCTCGTCCGTGTGTATTGGCGCTATGCCCCCTTTTGAAGTATTTATGCCTCGGCATAGAGTTCATGTGCAAAAACGACTGGAGCTTGCTTGTCATAAGATATTGATGAAAAAACTGTATTGTTCGAAGGAAAAAAACACCCTGTACATTTTAACACGAAAGTGTTTTATGCCGGGGTCCACCAAGAGTTCAGTGACGTATTTCCGTCATGGAAATAACGTCGAAAAATACACATGATCAGAAGACAAAGAAAAAAAAGTTCCGTGAGCGGGATTCGAACCTATGACCTCTTGGTCAGCGACAAGCGATGCCGGGCACGCTATCCACTGCGCCACGGTCACATACCCTGTACGCTTTAAAAACACGCCTTTTATATCTACCACTGTCCTCTCACAGTGCTCTTGCTAAAGCGAAGTAATGCATTATGACCGTGCAATCCACGATTCGTTCCTTCAAAGCGTCGTTTCTACGCGTATATTACAATCGGCACGTTTTGAATAGGAAAAGTGCAACTTTTTCGACGCATTAACACATTGCCAGGTGGCGACGTTACCCCAGCGTCAGCCTCGCTCATAGCATCTATCCATACCTAAGAAAGCTCTCCGACGCGCGAGTGCTTCGCGTGGCTTAACTCGGCGTTCCAAACTTACGCTCGCCCCGCGAAAAATCGCAGCCGGCCAACGGGGAAGACACGACGCGCGTTGCGTTTCCCTCTGGTCGGGCAGTGGTAACATGCCACGAGTAGGTGACCTTTACCCAATATCGGCGTCCACTCAGCGACGCTCTTCTGGGTGTCACACCGCTTTCTCTGATTCCGCTCTCCCCGTACAACTGCCACAAGCATGTATGGGTTTGTTTAACCATTGATCATGGACGTTAGTCGTCGGGATACAGATGTACCAACAAGCGTCAACGTGGGTGCATCCACGTTAAACGGTGCTATAACTGTCAAACACCAATAGAGATTGCGTAAGCTCTCTTATATGAATGTACAGAAAGCATTCAACTACTTCTGTAAGGGCACGTTTCACTTTCGTGTTATACCGATTCCTATGACGGAGGGATCAACCATGTTTTTCAACATGGTCTACAAAAGCAGACGCGTTTTAACACGAATTGACGGAAGTTCGGCACGAACGCCACAAGTAAACTATAAGTGAATATTCGGCACATAGGACGAAAAGCTTACGAAGTTAGCCATGTGCGATGAATCACTCGCTTAACTCACAGAGCCGAGACGATTGCGTCGGTTTTCAACTCAGCCCGGCTAAATCTGCGAAGCCAGATCTTCCTTCTTGCCGCATCTCACTTCTCAGACGGAATTAGTAAGAGTCGCTTGCCGTCAGTTTCACGTGTACACGAAAGCGCAGCAACACGGCAGCGAAAACACACGAGCTTGCACCCTGGAGGGTTCAACGTGCCTTGCGCAGCGCAATCCGAGGAGAGTCGAGGAGACAACTGCGCGTTGTGAAGAGTGTCGACAGTGTGCTGGATGAAGGGCTTTTACATGTGAAAGGGTGGGCACAGTAGTCGATAGCCTGGAGAGACAGCGCTCGTGGTTTAGTGGAAAGGGAATCCTACGCTAACGCTCGAGGACACCGGTGCCCAAGTCTCAGTACACCCCTATTGGGTGCCCCAGTAGTAAGAGTTTTCTCGCTAGCGTTTTTTGTAGCCTGGTGGCACGTTCGGCTATTGGAGTCATTTCCGTGACGGAAATGGTCACCTGTCTGGCGTGTCTTTCCTAGGTGTCACACAGCACGTCGGTGTATACTTCAAAGACCCAAAAAGATTGCGTGCTGCGAATGTGACATCATCTTCATAAGGAAATTAGCACTGTTTTCACGACAGGAAAGTTCCCCAGATAACGCATGCTCGTCAGACACCACAGACAGGGCGACCATTTTTACGAGGCGCACTCACGACTGTCAGCCAAGGAATGGGCTAAAACTGTGTGTGTGTTGTTGTTGTTGTTGTGTGTGTGTGTTTAGGGGGGCACTTACGAACAACCGTTTGTGATCCTTCCAGGGAATCGAACTGTGAGACCTGTACAGCAACCCGCACTCGGCTACGACACAGACGTTCTCGATGATTGGCAACGTGGTGACCCTCTTGTGGCGTACGCTGTACCTGCAGGGTATACGTCGCCACGGGTTGGGCACACTAATTGAGCTAGTGATCATCGGTGGCTTTTTCTACGCCTTGTCTTACGGCCAGTCAAAACCTGAACCGCTCAGCAAGGAATCTGATGAGAACAACGCAAGTTCCACCTTGATGGCCCCGGCTTTAGTGACAGACATCGTGTACGCGCCGAAAAGCGACTACAACGAGAAGCTTATGGACGCTGTGGCTGACGAGATATACCGCCTCGTGACGACTCAACTGAACGGTAAGTGGCGATGAATTTTAATGCGAGAGCGTATTGTTAGGTTTATTGTACGGCGTCGCTTACATCAATAAGATAACCGTAGCCGAAACCCGTACTGAAATTACGTCACACCTCCATGTGGATGTGTTTATGATTGGAACCGTTGCTTCACCAGTGCTGCAGTTGCTCCGTACGCGAGCGCGCGGAACAGCGCACCACCACTGCAACAGGCGACAGAGAGGAATGGCTGCGCACGTGGTTGGACTTTGCCTGGTGGTGACCACGGTGGTCTAGTGGTAATGGTACTCGACTGCTAACTCGCAGGGCGCGGAATCGAATCCCCGCCACGGCGGCTGCATTTTCGATGGAGGCAAAAATGCTTGATGCCCGTGTACTTAGATTTAACTGCACGTTAAAGAACCCTTAGGGGGTCAAAATTTCCGGAGCTGTTTACTACGGCGTATCCCATATTCACATCGTGGTCTTCGGACGTTAAACGCCACCGCTTATTATTATGTTGGGGTAAGCCCAGATAACGTGTTTGATGTCCGCTCGCTGATTGTAGTCTTTACATTTCCTTGAGTAGAGGTGTCGGTAACAATTATTATAAGCGATCGGGTTTGGGAAGGTGTTTTTGATAGGTGTCATACTGTCGCCTGCTGTTCATTTAACGAGGAGTTCGGTAGGAATAATGCGGCCTGCGTAATCTGCAGTCTTTGGTGATTTCACTGCATTTGACCACGCAGTTTCTCTCCGCATGCAGGCTCCGCGTCATTGTTGCCCCTGCTCGGCTCGCTTACTCTTGCGCTAGGGTGTGCGTGGCTATCTTGCCCGGGAGGGAGGAGCGGTTGGGCGTCCATATGACTTAAACGTCGTTCTCTGCGCCAAAGTTTGCCATGATCCTAAGCGTTATTTCGAGACCCTTCGATTGGTGATTGTTATGAATCACTGTTTCGGCGTTATTGATAACGACAGTGGCCGCAAAATAAATAGCTTGTGAAATCTTAGAATTGACTTTCCTGAGTTTGCACTTTTCGAGATGCGCCTGTGAGAAAATCTACCATTTCCCAACTGATACGTCAATAGCTGCTTACAAGGTTATTTCTAGACCGAATTTTTTGCGGGAACAAGATAAGGCACTTTTCTGATCCCTAAGTATTTTTTAAAAGGCAAGTAAAAAATTAGGATGTCTTACATGCAGTGCCAAGGAAAAAAAAATTGTCAGTTTTACAATGAAGACATTTACAAAAACGTCATAAAATACGTGACTGGCCTTATCTTGCACTACAAACTATCTCGACAACATCGAATGATGAACAATTATTATATTTTGATTATTTTTCAAATGATAGTTCTGTTGATTGGCATACATGATTGATCATTATACCAGCCATAGGTTTTTTGTCTGTTCCTGCTAGAATCCTGAAATCGCGAACATCTTCCGATAACAAGAAAATAAACTATCCCTAAAATGTTCATCATATTAGCGCAGCAGTTCGAAAGTTCACTTCAGCTCCACATCCGCCCTTAAACAGAAGCTCAGTGCCTTCAAAACACGCCTGAGAATACCACTTATAAGATGCGTCAGCAACGGCGGAAGCTCCTAATTGAAGACAGATTATAACAAGCAACATGTCCAATATAAAATACGTGCATTGTTCAATCATTTATACGATCTCATAGATTCATATTACTTACCTTCATCCACCGTTAATAAGCCTGTTGTCACGCGATATATTGGGTATGTTTAAAAACGTTCATTTCTAACAACTTATAAATTCATTTGCTTTATGTGGTGAAGGTTTTTCATGTTTTGGTTCGCACTGCATAACAAAACTATGCTTATTTTTGCTTTGTTTGTTATAGCAAACGTTTTTGCTATAACTGATATTTCAATGTTCGGTGGCTTGCGTGCCAAACTGTATCTAGGAGCAGATGCCTCTTCTCAGGATTGAGAGCCTTTGGCCTCTAATCGCTTTAGTAGTATAATAATTCAGGAGAAAAAAATTCAGTTCAGTTCAATATGCCCGGACAATTGTATCATGTTTTTTTTAACTGGCATCCCGAGGGGCTCACCGATCGTAACAAGTGAGCTCTTACTATATCATGTCCCAATGGTTTTATAGGCTATCAGGGGTTTGTAGCGATAACTGAGCACGGTAAATTAAATTTTATACTTTACACACCTACAATATTTGTGCGTGCCACCCCCAAGTGGCGAACTCAACGATACCCTTCTCCTACTTGCAGAAAAAGTGATTGAAGCTGTTACAAAACCCATCAACAAACGACGCACAATGGCACGATCTTTTGGCGCCCTGTTCTACAAGCGGCTACTCAGCCTCGTGCGCAGCTGGGATCTCTACCTGATATTTTTCCTGGGGCCGCTTGTGCTTTTAGCGTTTGCTACGTGGCTTGCGCCACAGCAGAGCCTACTGAAGACTCTGAAGAATGAGAGACAGACCCTGGACGTTCCGATCAGACTGGGTACCTACTTGCCGGGCTCCACAGTCGTGCTCGCCGAAGCACCGGCCACCAATGTGAGCAAAGCATTACGGGTGCTGGTTGAGTCCGAGAGCTGCAAAGTGCACACTACTAAAGACGTCGCGAAGGAGCTCAGGGAGATAATTGAGGATGACTTCGCCGCCTACATCATGACCTTTCCAATGGCTGTAGCCTTTCTGTCTAACACGTGAGTGAATGGACTCTTTACATGGTGGGGTTGATACCGTTGTACTAGATTATAAACTCCAGCACATAAGTCGGACAGACTGGAAGGAAAGTATTTTTAACAATGCCCGAAATTACAATACACCAGGAAAAGCCGTGCAGCCACTCACTAATGACCTAAATCCTTTACAAATGAATCCCCTTAAGATGAGGGCTTGCATTTTTTGTCAGCTAGAAACTGCAAAGAAACGACGCATTATGTGCGGCGCTACCTTATTGGGAGTATATTCGGCTATGTACGCTTTGCCAAGCGTTCGACGTAATTGAAGCTGCTCGCTAAACTTGCGGCGATAGGATTCGATATTGATGTTGCACATCTTACGCTCGGTGTTTGCTTTCATGCTGTCGCAAATAGGACCTGTCGGGAATTTGGTTCAGCGGGTGTGAAAATTATGTGTATTGACTTGATGGCCGAGGGTTCACCGTTTCATATTCATAAAGAATAACCAGTTTGCTGATTAGCGGGGGCGGCATTTCAGCGAAGCCAGGGCTAGCTACTCTGCCTAAAAATGTCTCAAAAGTGACCGTAAAATGCTACGGGTGTGCGTTGCTGCCAAATAGTGGGGTGAAAAAAGCCCCACTGAGGTTCCACGTATGGGAGCGAACAAAAACGGTTTGTCTCGGTACAAAGAGCGCCCCTAATAGGCTGCGTAGTTGAGCGTAGAAGGAACAAGAGAATTATTTTTCAAGATAAGCTGGCTTTACATGGTCGCAAGACACGTCGGCCGCGAACATCAAGAGATAGTTTTAGCAAGTTATAGAAATACGGTACGCAAATACGCTACCGTAGGGTGGTACCACTTATCCTTTCCCGGTCGTAGACCTTTTTCCAGTGAAGGGACCCCAACACCAGAAATCTTTTCCAAGAATAACTGTGCGGTTGTCACGCCTCATTGTTGCCTGTCCGCCTACGCATTGTTAACGAGACACCTGTCGTTCGGGGGGACGCACTGTCACTGGAACTGGGAGCGGCAAAAGCACAACGAGAGGGAAAGGAGGAGAGTTACAATACTGCCTTACCGTATTAGCGTACCGTATTTCCGTAACTTGCTACAACTCTCTAATGTTACAAGATTTACTGAACGTGAAGCTACGCGAATGGGCCTCTGGCAGCTCGGAGACAGTGGTGCGCTGGGAATATCAGTGTCGGTTTAACTTTTATTAAAAACTCAGTTAATAGTGATTGGTAAAAACAAATATGTAGACCAGTCGCAAGCTCGTAATTAAGAAACGTGCGTGGCTGCGTCTCCTGTCGCAAAACTAAAACAGGGGCTGTCCGCGGGAGAGACGTAAGGTGTATATAAGCTGATTGAGGCGGTAATGTAGTCTCTCTTAAGTGCCTTGCTGCGAGCTGGCACTAGTAGTGTGGTAGGCCGCTCACCAGTTCACATGGCTAATACACGTTGCTGAGGAGCTTGCTACAAGGGAGCTTCATCAAAGCTTCAGATTCTACTAGCTGAAAAGTAGGGAGTGGTTACCCTAACCAAAACTCAAGCTACGTCTGAGAGAGCCAGATATTTCACGTGTACTTTTTATAAAAGCAAGCTGAGTAGAGGAAACAGTTGCGTGGTACGTGGAGCTGTCAAGGAACATCGTGGGCCTCTTTACAGAGTGGATGAATCGCGGAAAAGTTTGCGGGTAGGCAAGTGCCTGCTTATAAGCAACTGGATACCTAACTTGAGTTGCAAGCGAATACCATGCTTACTCATATTTACACTAATATTCCTTTCAACTAAGTATTGGCTTACTACAAATCATGTCCAGGTATTAGGTAATAACGTATTGTATTGCTGAGCTATTGTATTGCGATCTTGCGGTATTGAATTCTTACCTGTGTTACGTCACTTTCCGCTTGCCACTGCTCCGTGTAATGCCCCGGAGCTTTGTTGAGACGGTGTATAATTTCGATGTCGGCCGTAGCTTCTGCGCGGTTAAGTATACCTTTTTAGCTGTGTCTTGACGCCATCACTCATATTCTACGACACGTGTTTACACCACGCTGTCAATAAATAACTGGCTCGCAAGTGCTGGAAATTTCGAAGCTACCAGAATTTTTTTCGCAACTTTCAAAATGTGCGTAGGTCCAGTGCCCGAAACGTTTCCTTGCAACCGAGAGTTCTGACAGGGCGTTATGAACTGTTTTGCATGCAGCATCCGTATGATGCCCAACCCGACGAGTGCCATCACATCCGCGATCATCGTGAACCTGGTGCACACCGCCTGGTTGCGTGTGCTCGCGGCGCAGCCGACGCTGCAGAACAACATCACGGTCACTTACCTGGTTGCAATTCCGTATTCGCCCCTAACACTCCTTTTTGCGGCGAGAGTATTGGGCATGCTGTACTGGGTGATTGCGGCGGCCCTGACCTACACGTTGTCGTTCGCCGCGTACGCCTCATTTCCCGTGGACGAGCGACTGAGCGGCGCTCGGGATGTGCAACTCATGACGGGCATATCGGGCACGGAGTTCATCTTCGCTCACTTTGTCTTCGACTTCGTATGCCACTTCATCTACTGCGTGTCATGGTGCAGCATTCACTACGTCTTCAGCTTCTACTCGTTCGACACAGCCGGTAAAGAACCCTTTTCACGTCTCTTTAGTGCAGGGATTATAACATGTATACAACACTGAAACTCAACGTCTAAACTTTTACAAGCAAAGCAGGCTTTACGCTGATCAGGAAAATCGGCGAATAAAGAAATGAACCTCACAGAGACGAGGCACAACTAAATGATAGTTTGACCGTGATGCATAACGTTCAGAGGTATAGAAATAAATAGCTTCACTGAAAAAGCATTATAGAACTCCAAAACGAAACCGCGGAATTCTGGGCAGGATATGAGTGCGGGGACGAGCACCTGAACAATGCATAAGTGTTCCGCCGATCAAGAGAGCTTGGCTTCCTTTCTCTCTCTCTCTCTCTCTCTCTCTATATATATATATATATATATATATATATGGAGAATTACTTTCTCAACCATAACTTATAATATATATGTGGTGAATTACTTTCTCAACCATAACTTATATTTAGTAGACTTAGTAAGGAAGTACGTTATGATTAGCTGCTGTTGGTGCAGTTTCATTGAGTCAGCCAGTTGACGTTTGGCCAACTAGTGAAAATGTGGAGAAAATGGTGCTACATCACCAAAATATAATGCTACATTATACAGAAGAAATTATTCACACGATGAATACAACATAGTGGTGTAATATACTCTACAGCAAGTTAAATAGAGGCTCAGCATGGATCAAATTATATACGGGCCACGTTTAACCGTAAAGCGGTTGAGCAAGCATATTTCTGTTAAACGAGACAGAAGTAGAATGCCTACCCTCAATGCGGAACTGACGCGCACATAGAGAGTTTGAAAATTAAATAATTTGAGAACATCTGATGCTCCAAAAGAAGTAAATGGCTAGCTGCGCTTGCTATAGCAGCTTTTTTTTTATCCAGAAGTATTTCATATTGTCATTGATAAATATTTTTTACGGGCCGCTTGGACAGAATAAAAATGGTGGTGATTTCTTTGGTGGCAAAAAATAATTGTTCGGGTATTACGTCCAAAAACAATGCTATGACTGTTATGACACCACAGTGGAAGGCTCTGGAAATTTCGACGACACCGGGACCTCTAACATACACCTATATCTAAGCGCACATAAATCTAATCTAAGAATACTGCCTCGAACGACAGGTGGACGCCGCTGCTGGGCTTCGATCCCGCGTCCTTCGAGACAACAGTCGGGCAGTATAATGGCTAGAGACCGCCGCGGCGCGTATTTATGCAAGAGAGTTGCACAAATAAAAATATCTTGTGTATGTCCTTCTTTCTTCTTTTTTAGCTCTGCTCTTCAGTGCTCTTTTGTCCTTTGGGCCGGTGGCTATTGGCGTTTGCTACGTGATGGCGGAGTACTCGAGTGCGTCAGGGTCTGCAGTGGCTTCGGTTTTCCTGTGGTTCTACATCGGAGGTAAGCGGCAACGTGATTTACGGGCAACTGATGTTTACCGACGGAATGTTTGAGATGTCTTCTTATTTGTGGAAATGTATTGCTTCATAAACTTACGCGTGGGCCACCATGTAAGGGGGATGCCATGTCTGCCTCACACGTTTACAAGTGCAAGGTCAGAGTTGCAGGATGCCTTAATGGTTTTACGCTCGCTGATAAAGATGGCGACTTCGTGCTGCTGCCGAAGAAGTTTATGGATGAGGAAGCCTTATGACTATAAAGAAGAATTTTTGACCTAGTGGCTAGAAGGCAGCGAAGGCTAAAGCGAAGGCGACGGCTCTTGAAGATTGGAGGCTTGATCGGCTAAAGTGTCCAATACAGAGGAAACAGTTCCCTGTAATCAGTGCTAAGAGCCATAAGGTGTAGTGTCCTTTTCATGCTATTGTCGCGGAAAGAGGAACTAGGCAAGTAGCTGTCATCTGATACCTAAAAGGACACTTGAGAGTTTGATCCCTTAAATTCTTACAAGATCGGCATATTGGACAACACAGTGGGAATTTTTAGAGATCTCCTTCCATGGGTCAACTGTTGATTCTCATTAGACATTGAGAAACATTGCGCTCTTTTCGTTTTCTGTCTTCACTTCCTGTGTTCGTCCGATTGAATGCGCAACGATTCCCACCACAGACATGCACCCACTCGCCCAGCACGAAGTTCTTTTTAAATAATTCAGGAATTGTTTTATTCTTCTTGAGATATTTGCGCAGGCACACGGGGACACAGAAGAGACACAACAAACGGGCGCAATCTAACAACTGGTTTATTTTTCGAAAAACGTTCACTTACTAACCCTCGGAACTGCGCAATCTGGTCACAAAAAATATTTGAACTGCGCAGATGGCACAACTTATCACATGCTCACTGAACAGCAGACAAGAGCGAGACTTCCTTCTCCAGCAAGGCAACCGATGGGTGGCTAACACACTTTTCTTTCAGCTTGTCAATGGGATAGGCCTCCATTATTTCTCTTGAAGTTCGGATTCGATGCCTATATTCCAAGGTTGTCTTATTAAAACAAGGCGAACAAGCGCACTCATTGCAATGCATTGCTAGATGTGTATTAGGGCGACCTTTCAGACTCGACATCAATCTGTCCACCCGTTGGAAACAGGCTATTAAAGAAGCTTAAACAGGGAACGGGACCATTTTTGGAAACGGGTGGACAGATTGATTCTAGCTCAAAGGTGGTAGCAATCCCTTATGTACACGGACTATCACACAGAATAAAAAAGGCCGCTGGAAGTTACGATGTAAGGGTGGTGTTTTCGGCCAAAAACAAAATCGGAGGAGTGTGCGTGTTGGTTAACCAGAAATGTGACAGAGTGAGCAGTGTACAAAAGGATTGTAGCATTAAACACAAGCTCCAGTTTGTTGAATGTGCAAATAATGTGGTGTATAGTATACCTCTGACGTGTGGCCTTGTGTATGTGGGACAGACTGGCAGATGCATTAACACGAGGCTAAGGGAGCATATTTCGAGTCTGAAAGGTCGCCCTAATACACATTTAGCGCTGCATTGCAATGAGTGCGCTCGTTCGCATTGTTTTAATAACACTACCTTGGAATATAGGCATCGAAACAGAACTTCAGGAGAAATAATGGAGGCCTATCACATTGACAAGCTGAAAGAAAAGTGTGTTAGCCACCCATCGGTTGCCTTGCTGGAGAAGGAAGTCTCGCTCTTGTCTGCTGTTCAGTGAGCATGTGATAAGTTGTGCCATCTGCGCAGTTCAAATGTTTTTCGTGACCGGATTGCGCAGTTCCGAGGGTTGGTAAGTGAACGTTTTTCAAAAAATAAACCAGTTGTTAGATTGCGCCCGTTTGTTGTGTCTCTTCTGTGTCCCCGTGTGCCTGCGCAAATATTTCGAGATGAATATGTTCCAACTAGGCCGAATCGCAGTTTTGCTTCTGTTTTATTCTGTTCCTCACGACAAGCTGTTCTTGGCGGTCCGCAATCGCATTGAACATTCGGGTGTGGTGGCCGTCCAGAACACGTGCTGAATCTCAGTAGAGGTATTTCTGGAATTATTGAAATGGTATCTTTTTTCCACTATTCTTTGCTTTCAGGACAACTTCCGTGTCCAACAACGCGGCACATGTACAGGCTGGAGTGCAGTGCCTGTTGTCACAGAGATATTCTTAGCTTAAATTTCTTCTTAGCTATCATGTATTCCTATTGAAGACCGCATTACGCGCACGTCTAGATACGTGGATGATTTTTATTCATTATAAATATTAAATATAAAGATAACCTAGAAGGGGTTGCAGTGATATTTTAAAGACTTTTCAATTGACAGGGTCCAATTTGAATTTCACCTAGGAATACCACGAAAGCTCTTTTTATATTATTACACATGAAATGCTTTTAATGAAGGCGGCCACGTCAGTTGAGCATACTTTGCTAGGTAAAGAGAAAGCCTCTTTTACCCCACGATCCTTGTCAATCCAAGCTAGCAAAGCCAGGAATCGCATCCTCGTGTCTGATATGCTCCTTTCTGAAGTCATGTCCGCACATGTTGCAGTTCCGTTATGCCAGTCAAGTTGATAGGCTTCGCTCTGCTGGGTGTCCTTCCGCTCTTCTTAAGGCTCTCGCAGAATCGTTGTTGAAGGCTCTTAGGCTCAATACAAATAAACTAGATATCGAGGAAAGTGAAAGCCGGAAGTCCGATATTCTTGGTTATGTGCACATCTCGCACGGCCTGAAGAGAGTGGAAAAAAATTGATGTGAATGTTCAGTTTTATGCGCCGTGTAAATTGTCCCGTCTGTGATTATTAATGAACAGCAACGAAATCTTTCGAAAGAAAGCTGTGTCCCCCTATTAAATAAGTATGCACGCGTTTTACTGTAAAACAGAAGTTGGTTACGAAATACCAATCAGCTGTGGTTCAGTATATGTTGGGCAGACGCATAGGTCGGCGAAAAAAAAGTGCAACTCACTCACTCACTCAAAAAATATATATTGCTCTTTGGACTCAGTCGGACTCACAATAGCCAAAATTTTCCTGAGCCCAATCCACTCGGACTCACACTCACGAAAATTTTCTTGAACCGGACTCACTCGGACTCAAACTCACCGTATGATTACTCCCACGGACTCACTCAGACTCCGGCTCACGGCTCAATATGAGTCTCAGTGAGTCCGAGTGAGTCGACTTATGAGTGAGTTCGCCAACCTATGGGCAGACGGGACATTGGCTTAGTAGCGTCTTCAGGAGCACACTAAGTATTTTATTCAACACAGTGGGATGCACTTGCCTAGGCAATTCCGGTCGTGTAAAATTACAGGAAATGAAGAATCCATGCCACTTTTCATGCAGGAGAACATAATCAACCGCGAAAAAGACAAAAAGGCTTGAGAAATGATGGATGCCTCGTATATAATACGATATGTACCTGAAAAAAGTGTCAGTGAGGCATTACTGCACTTGTACAAGAAAGAACTTGACTTCGTGGAGTAATTGTTATCTAAACATGTACGCCTATGTATGATTGTTACGCGTGCGCTTTGCAGTTTGGGAAAGAGATGCAGCCAAAATATTTCATTTCGAAGTCTGCGCTGGTCCTGTTCACTTCTTTAGTCTTGTTTACTGTTCCTAGGCCTAGTTTTATGTTCACCTACTTCCTTTGATGGTGCCCCTCCAGCTCTCCGAGTCCCACGGCGCGGTGCCTCTTGGGTAAGGTCGGGACCCCGCGCTGCTCACAGTACATGAATCCAAAACGGGCGGACCAATGGTACCTCCTACATACCACGCGTCTAGTGCACGCGTTTTGCGGAATTATATTTTTTTACTCATTTTAAATGTAATGGGTTATACCCCGGTTGCTCTGACAAGTTCAGTGTCTTTTTCAGCGAGTGCATTCACGCCCCCCCCCCCCCCCCCCCCGCCGAATGTCGCTTTGACGGCGTGCTGCTACACAAAGGAAGTGTTTTTTGGAAGTAGTAGTTATGGCGACGGGTAATTAGGTGACAAAGCAGATATTTGCTACTTCAGGCAATGTTTTGTCAAGTAAATATGTGTGCGGATGTACGGAGCTTGTAGGAAATTGATACCACGATAACCTGTTGATGTAAGGAGTGGTACCTCCGACCCTTCAGAATCCTTAGTTAAACTTTAGATACAATTAAATGCGGCGAATGCGGACATTGCACGGTGTGTGCTGGGCATGCTTGTGGCGGTCGTGGCGGTGAACTGCATGAGTATGAAAGCAGCACAGTAGTTTAGAGAGGCAAAGTAAGATTTAATACATAACAATACTGCTAATAAAGAAAACGATAGTTTAATATGTACTAAGAACTCAGCCTCGGATAATGACTTTATTCTGAAGGCACTGCTACCGAGGCTAGACACTGCGTCTGCGCAAAGTGAGTTTCGCGAACGTACTCACCGTCAAGTGCTCTTTGCAGCAACCGTCACTAAGCGTTCCCGTGTCACACGGTGCGAACGAGACTAGCGGCAATGGGCACTACCTCGAAGGGAACTTAACTTGGCTGGTAGGGCCGAGGTATAAGTTATAAAACATTTAGCATGTGTGACGCTGCTGAAACTCCTAGCGGAGTCTCCGCTACATGCTTATTTATTCCACCACCGCAGCGGTCCTGCTGCGACGGTGAGATACTGAAGTGTTAAATTGCGATTAAAGTTGAGAGTCCGCCTTGCATTGTCTTTTATATCTGTATAAACCCCGTGCTAGGCGTTCCGCAGTTGTACTCGTGTCAATGGTTTATCTTGATTAAGGCCATCGCGTGTATGTGGCTCCTATTATGCATCCCAGGTGCCATCGTCACTGCGGCAAGCACATTCTTTGAGTTCATCGACCTGCCACAATACGCGGAAGTGCTTCTGTACGGCGTGCCTCCATACGCTCTTCTGTCCCTGCTTAACAAGATATGGAACAACGAAGACAAGAGCCTCCAGTGCAATGTACTGCAGAAGGAAGCAATCAAATTGCCACAAGGTGCAGTATGAAATTTTGCAGTGATGCTGTTCAACTGTATTTTTTGTCGGGATTATTCGTAGCTCCTAACGCGCGCAGAACGCCGCAACGTTGTCACTGCGGCCGTAAAAGAGAACTCCAATAGTAGCTAAAGTCAGGTTGGCCTTTGTGCTAGCGAATTGCGGGACACGGTGACCGCAAGGGGGTGGGGAAAATCGCTATGTCAATGCAACTGAAATGGCCGAATGAAATGGTCACTTTTCCCAAAAAATCTGTGCTTAATTCATACACGTGAACAACTGTTTTACCGCCAGTGTGCCATGACCACTATGTGGCAAGACATTCGCCTGGATTTGGAACGGCGCGACAACTCAGACGAAAATACGAAAAGAACACACGAACACGGCGCTTCCAAATCTAGGCATCCGTACCAACTCGCCCAGTTGTCAGTGCTACTGAAGACATTCGCCGCGTGTTTGTGTTGGTTCGGTCGCGTGGCCCTCCACCACCCTATTAAACCGCAGGACAGCGCGCGCAGCTGCTGGCGTAAGCAATCATTGCCACCTCGAACCGCGCTTGAAATTGCCTGCTAGAGCTAATGACGCTTCGCATTAGATGTACGTTGTATAGAATACTTCAACACTACATGTGGTTCAGCGCCATTTTTTATTCCTTCAGGCATCGGACCAAATTGCGAGGCAGGCTTGCTAGAGTTCAGCACGGACGGGGTGGGCTTCGAGTTGGCATTCCTTCTTGCGGAAGGCCTGCTCTTCCTGGCTTACATGATCTTCAAGACGTCGGGCTACTTGAGTCGCGCAGACAGCTCCCCAGGCAAGGAAGAACCCGCCGACGTGGACGTCGCCGAGGAGCAGAAGAAAGTGGAGGCGGCGCTGAAGAAAGGAGACTATGTCAACAACTCCATGCTAGTACAGAGGCTGCACAAACACTTCGGCGATTTGCACGCCGTACGGGGAATCTACATGGCACTGAGGCCGTCCGAGTGTTTTGGTCTCCTCGGCGTCAACGGCGCGGGCAAGACCACCACGTTCCAGATGCTGGCCGCGCTCATCAGCGTGTCGTACGGCGACGCGACCACTGCGGTGGCAAAGCTGAGCGCGAACGCCCGCAGAGTAAGTTTGCGTTTCTAACATAGACTAGCATTTCTCTGTATTACGTACATTTCACATTGAAAGTAGTATGAATTTCGCTTGCTCATATATTTTGAAACAATACTCTACTCGAAGCTGCGAGCACAGCCGCTGTCCACTGACCAAAGAAGGCGCTAAGTATAAAAAATTTAGCAGGAGCTTAGCTCGGCTATACCAGGATATAAGTACCATTGTTATTCAAGCAGCGTGAGCTACCTCCTGGAGACGCCGCTTAGCTAGACGTTCCTCCCTTTCCTTCGGTGTCTCCGCAGCACGTTCAGCCTTCTTGTGTTCGTTCGTCATACGCTCAACCCCTAATTGCCAGGCAACTACTTCGGGATCCGATGAGTTCAGCTTCTCCGCTTTTCTGCGCCGCTTAGCAGCATTTGCGCTCTCCTTCTCCGTGGCTAAACCACACAACGTAGTGGTAGTGAAGGGAGGTGGGAAGGATAGCCAGGCTAGCCAATTCTCAGCCGGTCTCAGAATTGGCTGGACTCCCTGTCCTTCCGTTTTCTTTTCCTCCTCCCCCCTCCGAGCTATATGTATACCATACTGATGCGTCTGCGCATGCGCGCTGAATGAGAGGCGCTATCAAGCGGCTCCGGCTCAGCGTCAGACGGCCACTGCGCAAGGGAGGCGCACAACTGGGCGTGCGCCGGACCCAGTGTGTCTGCCGCGGCTATGACGTCACTCCTCTGGAATGCCCAGACGGGCGTGGCACGCGCGGCGGTGGCGGCTCCGGTGCGCCAGCTGTGCGCCGTGTGACGTCACGGCGCCTCGCACATGCGCAGCATGGCTTTAGGATTGCCAGGCGAAACTGCTCCAGCTCGGCCAGTGTAGCTAACGCTACAAAATATATAGTATTAAGTGCCAGCGCACTGTGCCTTACGGCGTCAAACCTTAAGTCGGAAGCTCAGGTCTATGATAGCGGAAAAAAAATTGGCCGCGTGCTTCGCTGGAAATGTCCTCGAAAGACGATATTCTTGTGCCGTACTGCTATGTTTTGCCTTGCCTCAGACAGCGCCTCCTCTATGTTGAATCGGCTGCATCTGGCTGGCATTGATAAAATAGAGGAGGCGCTCCGCGAGATATGGACTGCCTCTGGCAGTGGCATCGGGAAACATGAGCTTGTGCAGAACCCAGGGCCACTGCCAGCGGAAGCACCATATCGTCGGCAGAAGGCGTTTTCGTGCATAGCGTCGCAGTTCGTGCATAGCGTCGCATTTTCAGCGCAGTCTAAGAAGTACTAGGGTCTTTAGAATTACGTGTCTATCTATATTCTACTAAAGGAACACACCACCTAATACTTATGAATTGATGTTGCACTTCAGATATGCGTAATATTTGTTTTTGATTGAAATGTTCATAAGTGTAAACACACACACACCAGCGCAAGATGGCTGGGCGTTCAGGAAGTGGTTAAACTTTGGCCGAGTAGCTGAATCAGGTCCCGGACGGACAGACAGACAGACAGCCAGACCAAAATTTTTTGCGTCGAAGTATCTCAAGAAAGACTGTCGTCTTTAAAAAATGTGAGCACTCTTGAGCGCCGCCCTCAAGGGCAGATCGCGATGGCGTAATCGGGCCTCGTGCGCATCACCTCCTGAACTACTAGCCCGCTTCATTTCTTGGTGCATACCTCAACCGTGTCGTAAGAAAATGACTGACTACGCGTAACATTGGCCGTTTCAAAGTATAATTGAATGCCTACTGCAAGCACAGTTGGTAAGTGCCCACTACGCCATTATTATTCATTTTGCGAATGAGCGAAGGGCCCACTACGCGTGCGTAGGGCAACACGCGAAGCTACGCAGCTGTTCATATTGTTGATGGTTTTGCTGCTGATGATGATTAAGTATGCCTTAGCACTTTGTAATGCCTGTCCCTTTAAAACACCCACTCGGTGCAATTCACAGGTCTTGACGCCTGGCATGATTCTACGCTTCTGCCACGCAATATATGATGCGTTGAGGAGACTCCTTCCAGTACATGACATTCATTATATATATATATATATATATATATATATATATATATATATATATATATATATTTCCAAAGCTGTTTCTACAGATATCATGGTTCTGTGGTAGAAAACCTGCATGCCACGCAGACGGCCTGGGTTCGATCCTCACTCGGACCCGATATTTTTTATTATTTAATTTAGTTGCAGCCTTCTCAGTTTTTTGGTCACGGAGAAGATCATGATTTTTCTCTCGCAACCAACGACACCGACACCGGCATTTCTGCGAAACGAGTTCTATGACGTTATTGCGTTAAAATTTTGTCGACTGCGCGATGCAGTTCATGGAGTTAAATTATTGAGTGGAAGTTAAGCGCTAAGTAAGAGAACGATCAAGAATTGAAATTTGTATTTGTTAATAAACAGTGAATTGAAGAATGGAAGGTTGTACTATGTCACAAAAACGTCAAATTAAAACCCAGACAAAAACGGGGAATTTATGACGGGGCTTGTCAGCTGGAGAGTTAATGCTCTCGCCCCGGCTAACCCACCTGTTCCGAGTTTCGCGATGTCTCTGATATAGCAAGATTAGAGTGACATGATAACAAGTTTGCATACTCCGATTTTAAATAGAGAAAATGGAATGGAAATGACCGTTTCGCAAGAGACTGTGGAGATTGGTGTATCGTGGCGCGAGAAAATGCCAAGCCTCCGCATGCGTTCTACCGACTGTTCCTTTGCTTTCTGCGGTGTCAATCCACTCTGGCGCTGCCTGATTTTATCGCGATGTATCATGTATGTAGACCTTAACCCTTCTGAAGGCTGTCGTAATAACTGGGTGATCGAAGTGGCCGAGGCACTTCTTCGGATGTCAGTTTCTAGTGACAAAAGAGTGGGGAGCTCTGTAAGCAAGTTGTTGGCGTTCACACATCTCAAAAGGGGACAGCCACTGGGTTTTAAAATCGTGTGCCACCTGTTCAAGTCACTTTTCTACTACTACTTGAGAAAGTGTGACACATCCTTGAAAAACTGTGTTAATCCTACCAGTTTTTTTCCCATGCCACCATGTAACGGAAATAGTGCTAATAAACGTTTGGACGAATGCAGTCTGCTGCTCATCTTCGACTCTACTTGTATTTGCTGTATCTTAAGAGCTGTATGTAGTTACCATTTGTACTGTTGTGGGCGAGAATACTGAGAGTATGCATGCAGCATCACCGTGGGCTTGTCCAGTCACGTTGTGTATGAGCCACGTTGTGAAGTATACTGTACCTACTTCAACTTCAACTACGCTACGGAGCGGCGCGCGCGACAGGTGGTGCTAGAGCTGCATACTCCGCTGGGGGCGCCACGGTAGTTCCGCGGTATGAAAATGACGGAGCGCGCGCGCATCATTCTCTCTCCTGTGCAGCGCCACGATGAGCGCTCCCACGAATCGGGAGCGGCAACGTTTCTCCTGCTCAAGCCAGCCATCTCCCCGCTGCTTCGCATCCACACACGGTTCCCTTTAGCAGGAGATGGGGAATTTTTTAAGGGCGAAGCTCCTTAGGGCATAGGCTAGTCCGGCATCGTCCGTCGTCGTAGTAGCCACCTCTTGGTCTCAGAATGATCACTAGATGGCGTGAATCGTTCGACCACATGCAACCCACAACCATCCGAGGAACCTGCATCGCTGAATAGAAAACAGTCGCCCAGGTTGACTCCATTCCTTGATCTTGCTTGCATGTTTTTGCAAACTTCCCACTACGACCCGAGGTCTCAGAATGATCACTAGATGGCGCTGCGGTGCCATCTAGTGGTCGACCACATGCAACCCACAACCATCCGAGGAACCTGCATCGATCTCGTCTTTGCAAATTTCCCACTACGACCCATCCAAGAACCCCTAGGTCTCAGAATGATCACTAGATGGCGCTGCGGTGCTGCTTAGCTAGTACGTGAATTCATCAATAGATGGCGCGGAGGCGCTCGCTGCGTGCTCTAGTGTGATGGGAGAGCGCTAGATGGCGGCGTTTTGTGACTCCATTCCTTGACCTTGCTTGCATGTCTTTGCGAACTTCCCACTACGACCGATCCAAGAACCCCTATCCCTCCACTTCACCGACCTTAAAGCCGTTATAATGAGGGCGGAACGGAAGCCACGGCTTATGTAAACGGTAACCACCATGGCTCACGACCAACGAAGAAAACACGGCTCCAGTACGAAAACGGAAAATCACGGCTCACGAATAAATAAAGTTTCTTAATATATACACACAGTGTTTGTCACGTCTTTGATGATGTACTGGGCAAGATTCCCGAAAGATTCACGGTTTTTACCGATGAACCTCCGGAGCTTCGCCCACTCATCATTATTCACTCCGTGGATATGCGTCTATTTTTTTTATTTTAAGTTGCGGTATTCTGTGCCTACAGGACAGACCGTTTCAGGGTCTCGTGCGGCCTAGACGGTGCCTTATTGACGTAACGTATAAATCTTCGGCCTTGCGTTGTGCGTCACATGCTGTGATGCGATAAGGCCTCAACGTCAGTAAACAACATTGTGCAGGCTGTTATTTCAGACTTGATTCGAGCAATATTTCTGCAAAAGGCAGTGGTTGTTATTCTGGCTCCTCTCTTGTGACAGCTTCAAGAATTTTTAGCGAAACTGTTTAAAGCCGAAATGCTGTATGACATGTTGGGTTTGGCCGTCAGATTCTTAGAAAATGCTAAGCATCTCGAAGTTTTTCGACTTTAAAAATTAACTAAATATGTCGTTACTGTTGGCCAGACATCCGTTCAGTATATAGATTTCTGCTTGTTTTGCTGTCATTCATCACAGTGGCAGTCGCAGATCAGTTACTGCTTCCAACTGGGCGGCCTGTTGGACAGACTGAACGCGTACGAATACCTGTACCTGGTCAGTCGGCTGCGAGGCATCGCCGAGAGCGACTTAAAGCCTATGGTGGACAACATTATATGTGTAGTGGACCTCTCAGAACACGCTTCGAAACAGTGCGGAGTGTACAGGTTCGTCCGTATAAACTATACATGTTAAAGGTTTCGAAAAGTTTAAGTATTGCGTACCCACTGACCATCTCTAACGTGCACACCTAGCCCTAAATACCTCCTTATTTTGGTACTTCATTACTTTTACCGTGCACGTGCATCATTGCATTTACAGTGCTTAAATATCGCTTTTGTTGGACTCAATGAAATATTTAAGAGTTGTATATTCTGTATACTCGGTAAATGCAAGGTGTTTATTTCTTTGCTATTGTTGCTGCCAAAGCAGTAACAGACGCCATTGCAAGCTAACTGACAATGTAACTTCTACCAACAGCTACATCCTGCTTTGTTGTACAAAAAAGAATAAATTTTTTGTATTATGATATTTGCACACAACGTCCATGTGGTATACTTTCCTGATTGAGCACATGATGACTTTTCTCTCAGCCGTTTTCGCTGCGTTATTCGCTTTACGAAAGGTATGTGTCTTTAGTGAAAACAGCATGGACAATTCTACTGTCCTTTGTGTGTTTCGTTTTTTTTGTTGGCGCCTTGTTTCTTAAAACTATTTTTCAAGCCATTTTATTTTTTCTTCTTATCTCGCGATTGTATTTACCGACTCGAAGGATTTTTGCACCTAGCGTGTTTTTTTTTTATTTCCTGCGCCTTTGGAGGCATCGCAAGCTTTCAACATCTCCCGTGCCTCCAGGATCGCCCAACTATGATCGTGCGACCATGACATGAAAGTACTTCCTCATTTGACGTCACATGGTTATGTCAGTGACGTCAGAATGACTTCATGATGATATAAAATAGAAAATGGCGTGACCCATAGGCTTCCCCTTTAAGAGTTAAACGCGATAGCGATATCCTGTCCCTAGTGCGTACTTCAGCCACTTAATGCATACTTTCTATGCACCCACTACGAGGTGTTAAGGGATGAATGGCCGGCTTTAAACAACGAAGTCGTTATGATAGTCACATGGCCTGACGCCCGATGGCAACGTACGCTTGTACCACGCAATATTACTGCGACATTACATGTTATATTGCGCCGCCTACATACAGGACGCCTGTGTTTGTGAAGCATGAAAGTTATTTTCACTGCATTTCCAAGCTGAGGAAGTTATTTTCACTGTATTTTCAAGTGGAGGTGTCTATGTGTGGTAGAACACCTGTTTGCCACGCAGAAGGCTTGCGTTTGATCATCACTCGGACGCTCGGACCCGCAAATTTTTGTTATTCATTTCATTTTCATCTTTCTCGATTTTTTTTGGTTACGGACAAGATGATGATTTTCCACTCACCACCAACGACGCCGACACCAACGCCGGAATTCCTGCGAAACGCGCTCTTTAATGCTATCGCCTTAAAATTCTGGCAATATGTGACGCCACGAGGACGCTATGAGAAGGCGTCGTTATATCGTGATGATTTTTCGCAACACTCGCGTGGACGCCGACAATCACTATTCCTGAGGCATCCAAGGCTTTCGCCTTAATAACTGAAACCGACCGCCGTTTCAAAATTTAAAAGCCCCTCTACACTACGATCAAATGGAAGACGACAAAGATAAAAAAGAAACATCCACGAGAAGAAAACAACTGCGCTAGCACAAGGATGTGTGACGTATTATCTTTCGTCTTTGCCCTGTATTGGTGACATTCGAATTAGGACAATTATGATTTTATTCAAAGAAAGATTTTGTTTTTGGATTACTTCAGGAATGTAACCCTCGGATATGTCGTGTCGACCTTCCATTTCTATTGCGATAGCAATTTTATGGACAGTCTCGACGGGTTTTCGCCGTCGCCGTTGCCGTCACCGTCGTGACGCGTATAAAGTCCAAATAGAAAAGACCCCCCAGCGCATCTTACATTCTACCCGTGGTTAATAGCGCGCTAGCGGGGGTGACGAACTCGGTTGAAGCGGAGATCAAACGAGCCGGCGAATCTCCATCGCTCCTAGGCGCATGCAATAAGATCTCCCCGCCTGTTAGAACGGCCGTCGACTGCTCAAGCAGAAAGGAAACGCCCCGCCCGTCTTTCGCGAGCGTGAAAAAACGCGAGGGGGAGGGGGTCTCTCGAGCGACGTTTGATTGTACCAGCGCGGTCGTCGCTGGCGCGCGCGTTATCTCGCTATCTCGGCAGGCGACAGCGGGCGGCTGGCATACCCTTTTTACGTGCTTCGCTCTCAACGCGAAGAGAATGTGCGAATAGTGTCCCTGGAGTGGCCGTATTCTCTAAAACTAGAGTTTTGCAGAGTTGCATGAGATCGGATCCAAAAAAAATTAGCTGCCGGCCTCACTTCGTCTACCATTACATTTTGTTGCTATCGCATTCATTGCTGCACCCTTGCGGTGAAACTGTGACTTGTTTCACTGATGAATGACGAGCAAAATCTTGAAAATTACCCTACGTTTTTATAAGAAAATCTTACTGCCGCTCTGCTACCCCACGCTGATCGAAAAATTGTGAAAATACCTACAAGTAGGGTAATCACCCTACGGTTAGCCACCCTTGTACACTGGCTTCTACCATAGCAGACGAGCACCATAACCACTGATCCACCGAGGCGGTCGGAAGGGATATATAGAAATGCAGATATTCACAAAAACGAACAAATCTATGACGATCTGGAATAGTGATAATGAAGTGGAATAATAATAAACCTCCCGCTTTTCGTTTCGTAGTTTTTTGTGCGAACATAGAATAAACATCATACGATATGAAATAACTTAGGTTCATATCTCGAAGACAGTGGCTTGCTTTCGGCATTAAAAGTCGGTATCAATCACCATGTACTTCATACATATGGTATGAAGATAAGCGGGAAATAACGTTACCACTTCCATAGGTAATCGCAACAGAGCCTAACAAAGTGTCCAACCCGGTTTGCCGCAAGCAAGCATTCGAGTTGACGAATGAACGTTTTTTTCGCCATTCCCATCGCAGTGGCGGCAACCGAAGGAAGTTGTCCATTGGCTCTGCACTGTTGGGCCTCCAGCCGTTTATCTTTCTGGACGAACCGTACGCCGGTGTGGACGTCGTGGCTCGAAACAAGATCTTCCGAGCCATCGAAGAGATCAAGAAGCGCTTGAAGAGCACCTTCGTGCTGACGTCCCACAAGTGAGTGCTCTCGCATCCACGTGAATGAAAAAACCACCGCCATATCCACAAAGTGAATGATGTTAGAGGAGCTTGCTCGGAGATGATCGGGTAACCCGCAAATCCTCCGTAAACATCTCCTACTATCATATAAAGACGTGCCAACGTTGTTATATATACATTACATGAGCCGCTCGGGCGGCGAACCCGAGCTGCTGCTGCGTTGCGAGCCCACCGCGCTGCTGCCTTGGCTTCTGCGGTGTACGTGAGGCGGAGCGGAAACGAAGAGTGTTCACTGCGCGAGCTCCCGGCGAAGAGAAAGGAAGCGCACGTGCCGAGAGCGGTCCGCGTCGCCTTGAGCGCCGCCGCCAGCTAGTGAGAATTTTTGAAATCACCGGAAAGCCGGCGCCTTGAGCGGAGAAGTTCACACGCCGTTGCCGTCGCCGCCGTCGCCGCCGCCGGTCAAGGCGCGAGCATAAGGGGCAAGCTCCTAAAATTATCTTCCTAGCCACAACCAAATTAATACGTGAGACAATTACAGGAAGGACAGCGTAGGAGAGATTTATGTGCTGTCCGTATCTGTAGTGCAGTAATTAAAACGTAAGTTAAAATAAATTGCCTTCGAAAAAACACCCTTTCAGTCAGTGGGTCCGAACCCACAATCGTCGAATCATGCGTCGGATGCTCGAAAAAAGAACCCTTTTAAAAATCCCTCTTGATTCGAGATCGCGCAGTAGCAACATTGCTAGAACGTCATCACTGAATTAGACTTTGCTATATGTCACTAAGCCTTCGTGTTTACGTTTTGCCTGACCGTGCTTTTTCAAACCCATGGGTAATGAAGACAGGTCTTCACACGTCTTATACAGCTGTTGTGTTTAATAACCAAGAATGGTTCCTATACAGGTATCTCATGAGCTACTGGCTGCTTTTCACCAAATCCACCAAACATATTTCTAAACATATGTGCACAAGTACAGATAAGTTCCTCACACCCGTCGAACTGAGGCGGTGCGTTGGCACGGTAGTCCGTATCAAGCATGGCGCGGCAACGTACTGTGAGAACACCCGAGGAGCAGCGCGATTATGAAGAACGAAACAGTAGCAGAGACAGGAGTGCATCCGTCAGCTCCTCGAGTAATAGAACTTACCTAAATAGAATGGTCTGGTGTCTCCTAGAGTTCAACACGGTATAGAAGATCAATAAACATGCGACTACAGATAATCCATAAAACAGGCGTTTTTACTAAATCCGCTTTTGTGGTATCTATTTCGGCTCCCGCAAATCAGAGGAATAAAATTAGTCTGGCTTATTGCTGCAAAAACCTTTAGTGTAACGGTGTGTTCCACATGACTATCTGCCCCCAGCATGGACGAATGCGAGTTTTCCTGCGACCGTATTACGATCATGGTGGCGGGCCACATGATGTGCCTATAGGCACGCTCCAGCACCTGCGGGAGAAATTCGGCAAGGGCTTCCGGCTGGAGTTCCTTCTCAAGCACACTGCCGCAGCTGACGCGCCTAAGCTTAACGCAGCAGTGCAACAGCAATTCGAAGGAATAGAGCTGACACAATGCCACCAGGTACACAAAATTTTCACTTCTTGGTAACAGATAACACAAGCATAGCAGCTACGTATGCGTTCAGGCTATAAAGTAACGATTGAATAACTGGGACTTCTCCTTTTCTCACTTAGCATGCTATGCGGAAATGTATGTACAGACTCGGAGTTTCAATTTGTATCCCAACCATTTGGTAGAGCAACGTTGAGAGTATTGTTAATTTTAGTACAGCATTTTTCGGGGGGATCAAAGATGTCTTGAGGAAAGATCCAGCACAGGATTCTCTGTCTCTTGGTAGTTGCTGCAGCAGTTTGAAATGTCCACAACCATTCTCAAGGTCTCGGCAAAAGAAACTTTGAGAGAAATTGCAGCGACTTTCATACACTACGAATAGTGAATAAGACAACTGACATATGCAGTCCAAGTTGTCTCGGGGTTCTCATGAAATCTGATATTAACGCAAAGAAATCCTTATGGAGATAATCCCTCAGTATTGTTTAGCCCATTGTGGCATCTTTTAGGGTTGCGCAGATGTTTAAAGGAAATAAATTCCGAGTATATATAATACAGAATACGACTTGCAAATTTTGCTGTTCGGAGCACATCACATTTAAATTGTTACGTGAACCCTAAAGCATTTTTATTGGTCATATTTCGTTCTTTCGATATGCCACTGATATTTTCAGGGTCTTTCGACAAAAGCACTGCGCACACCATAAGGTTTAAATTGTTCAACACAAGCCGACTGTCACGTTGATCACAACTCTGTGAAATAATCGGCCATTATATGGAAACACTTATCAATGTAAAATGTTCCTTGAGCAAGAGGTAGAGAGCTAGCATTCACGTTCGCTCGCATGAACAAAAAACAATATCCATGCATACCAAACTATGCATGTAGAAAAATAAACTGGTTTCTGCCGGCTGTGACCGAACCCATAACCTTCGCATTATGGATGCGATGCTCTGTGAAATCAACTCTAGCGGCAGTCTACGCCCGTAAATTTTCTTGGTCCTTTCTGTAAGTGTAACGCAGAGAGAGATATGTCGCACCACTCGAGGCCATGGCGGCTAATGCTCACGTTGTTTTTTTAAAAGCTCTCGCACAGGGTCTTGCCAAAAAACAAAAACAGCCGCTACGAAGAGAACAAAAGAAGGAAAATTGATAAGGAGCCGGTTTCCTTATATAACACTGAAACCATTCACCGCTTAGACAGAAGGGCTGCGACAACAGGCAGCGTGTTTTTAGCACAGGTGTTTTATGCCGGGGTCCACCATGGCTCCACTAACGTATTTTCGTCATGGATATGACGTAAAATACACTCCAAAAAATGGCAAAGAAAAAACATGAACAAGTTCCATCTCCGGCAGTCAAACCTACGACCTCTGGCTCCGCAGCGCGTGGCCCGAAATGACGCCGCTGCACACCGAACGTTCGTGAGCGTGCGAACGGCGAGCCATTTATATGCACCATTTACTGTCATCGGTACTCGGAGCTCGGTAACTTAAGCGTGTTTTTGTGATCGCTAGCGAGATAGTGCGATAGGCGCACTTGGCACGCTTTAAACGTCGTCTACCCGCGGAATGCTATACGCGCGCGTCTCGACAGGGCCTATTCGCAGCGCACGCGTGCTTATCTCGCTATAGGATAGTTTGTACGTCTTGTACTTTCACTGTCATTGATGTTACAGAGAGCACGAAGGTGACTTCGTGCGCTTACTGGAGCGGCCACTTTTGCGAAAGAAGCGCGCTGCTGACACACGAGTAACAACTGTGGCAGTTGTTCGCGCCCACCCATGCACTTAGATTGAAGTGCACGTTGAAGGACCCGAGGTGGTCGAAATTTCTGGAGCTCTCCACTACGGCGTCTCTCAGTCATATCGTGGTTCTGGGATGTGTTACCCCATATATTAGGACCAACGGATGCACAACGAACGGATGCACAACGACCAACGTATGCACAACGAACAGTGACATATATTTGAAGCGTACATTGACCTCTAAATCCATGAGCTTACCTGGCGCTGTCGGTGGTGCACGGTTTTTAAGTGCGTCGCGTTTCAGGCACCCGACTCCTCCATCCACTGTCTCATGTCGCGTGGTCACGCAGTGGTCAATGCAGCCAATAAAAGCCTTAAACGGATGTAACAATGCCCAGAACCAGTACAGAATGAACAATGCCTTAAAGAATATAAAGTACAGAAATAACCAATGACTATTCGCAATACCATGACCTTAAATAGCGAGAAACGCTTGTGAAGCATGAATCTGGTACCCACGCCGCTCAAGAGAGAGCGCCACCGCTTCGGCATGGGCGCAATCGCCAAGGGAATCGCTGGGTTGCCCATGCTACGCACTTCCTCAGTTTTTGTGGTAGTGGAGCTGCACTGAGCGCAGGACTTAGAACTACATCAAGACCTACACAGGAATGTCATTAGCGTCGGATTAACGCGGGATTTAGGACTGCAGCAAGGCCTACACAAGACCAGCATTGCCGCGGGATTTAATGCGGGATTTTGAACTACACCAAGGTAACACAAGAACTCCATTAGTGCAGCCATTAACCGCAGATTTGGTGTATGCTTTGTTGTTCTGCGTTAGAATGCATTCAGTGAAACGTTTATCTATTGTCTGAAGGATATGTATGCCAATTCTCTTTTATGCGCCACGTATATTTTACGCATTACGTGTTTTGCACGCAAGACTATTTCGAAGTGTATGCGCGCCCGCTTGTTTTCGTACAGAACCTGCTCTGCTACCACCTCGCTGTGAGAATCCCCTGGAGCGAGATATTCACCAAGGTGGAGCACCTACAGAAGTACTTCCAACTAGATCATGCTCTGGTGGCGGAGAACACACTGGAGGACATATTCCTGAACTTCGCCAAAGCGCAAGAAGCAGAGGCAGTACCAGCTTCTGGGGATGCTGTCTCTCCCACAGCACTTGCGCGGCAGTCAGCACGTAAAAAGTAGCACAACGCCCGCTACTGCACTGCGCTTCATGCGAGATGCAATAAAGAATGCGTTTTCTAAACTTGTATGATATGTTGTAAGGACAGTGCTGCTTCGTCACGTTTGCCTGTGCGTGGCCAACGGAACGAACAAGAAAAGACTCGCGAGTGTGTTTCAAGAAACATTTATCAAGCTCTAGGGATGATCACGAAAAACAAGCATAGAAACTCAAGGCCGAGCAGCTGACTGTTGTCATTCTACGTAGAAAAACCGTGTAGAGGCTTGCGTGTATATTTCGACGTCCAAACGTAGTCTTGAACGGAACAATTCGAAGTCGTGAGAAAACAACAAGCTATTTCATCGCTAACTATAGGCGAACAACGGGCCAATGCTTTCTGCAACAATTAAACCATTAACCCTCGCATTAGACATTAAAATTGCACGATCATACATTAGTGCACTAAAACAATTGATTTTGGGGGGTTATTTGGTCGGGCAATACGCCTACAGACAAATCAAAGCCAATGAAGAAAACGACAAGGAACACAAGGAAGGAGACAATGACAAGCGCTTCGTGTTTTTTTATCTGTGTAATTTATCTGTAGCACTTACACGCAAGTGCCCATCCCAAAACGCTCTCATATAGCCTACACTAGAGGCATTATCAGGATAAAGAGGCAGATCGGAGCGTTATAGAGTAACAATAAATGAATTTCGTGTAAATGTTTTAAATTATCATTGCTTTGAACCTAATTGGCATTTATTTCCTGATAGTCCGCTACCTACGTTTTCAATGAACCGTTTACGATTGTAAATGTGACTTTTTGCTACATAAGAGACAAAGAAAATAAATATCGATGATCTTTATTTTTTGTAGCGTTAGCTACACTGGCCTAGCAAAACCCGTTTCGCGCGGCACATCAAGAGCCGTGCTGCGCATGCGCGAGGATCAGTGATGTCACACAGCTGGCACGCGGGAGGCGCACGGGAGCCGGCATCTCCCGCGCACTCCGCCGCCGCCGCGAGCAACTCACCGCCGCCGGCCTGCCCATTCCAGAGGAGTGACGTCGTAGCCGTGGTAGACGCACTGTCGCCGGCGCGCGCGCAGCTATTCGCCTTCGCTGTGCAGTCGCCGTCTGACACTGCGCTGGAGCCGCTGCGCTTCTGACTGGCGTTTGCCAGTGTGGTATAGCCATGGAGAAGGAGAGCGCAAATGCTGCTCAACGGCGCAGAAGAGCGGAGAAGCGAGTAGTTGCCTGGCAATGAGCGGTTGAGGGTAGGAAGAATGAACAGAATACCGTGTTGGGGCCATAGAGACGGCAGCGTGTTACTTCACTGATCACCAAGCCGTCTTTGTGGCAATAGGGAAGCAACCTGACGTTGAGCAAAAATATACATGTGCCACATAATACGTATACCGTGTGTGTGTGTCATTGGAGCAGCAGTAAGCATGATAATCAAGCTAATCCTAGAAAATCAGGAAAGCTAAGAATAATCAGCTGAACCTTTGCTAACGCTACGTATATCCTGGCATAGCCGAGCTAAGCCACTGCAACATTTTTTTTTCTGTGCAAATTTCAATTTTATTTTTCAAACTATGCTGGGTCAGTTGCACAAAGAGGGAATATATACTTGAGTTGGATATGGCGTATAACATGACGTTTGAAAGTAAGATTTGCATGCCTCCGTTTGGGCCGACAGGTACAATGTTTCCTTAAGTCCAACTCTTACCCAAAGTTCACACGTCGAATCACCTGTATAAGGCGAAAGAAGATGAAGGATTAAAATTGTGAAGTGACGGTAAAAAGAGCTTTATTTAACCATTTCTGGGTGGAATTTTTTCGCGAAATGCATGCCAAAAATGTGCAATTTTTTTTATTGCTAAAAAAATTCTTCAGACCATTCTATTTGGGAAATAATTTGTCTAAAATTTCTTTTCCTGACCATAAAGTGACAAAAAATCGTTTGTGTTGTTACATATTCATGGTTTATTCACAGTAACACCAAGAAAAACCCTAAACAAAACACCTTTACTATCTTTATAAATCTAAATTATCGAGTATAATAAAGATAGCTCACAGACATACAAAAATAAGCTAACAAGAGTACTTTTCTGGTAAAAAATGTTTTTCTTCTAACACTAAGCACTGGGAAATAGTCACCTTTGATCCGATCCAGATCGTCGCGCCGCACACGCTTTCGTGATGACGCTCCTTCATCATCATCCGAGTCTGAACTTGTAAGTAAATCCTCGCCTGACGAACTGACATCTAATGACTCAGGTTCGATGCTTGGGAAGTAGTCCACATCGGAAGAATCGCCGCTCGACTCTCTAGCACCAGAGCAACCGGCACGCATTCCGTAGCGTCGCCGAACTGCTTGAGTGAGTTCACGGCAAAAAACTGTGGTTGTGCGCCCGTCCGGAAAGCAAAACGAGTGAAAAAGATATAATAATTCTTCGTCTTATCGTCAACAAGACGGAGTTTGTTTTGTCCGAGTTCCCAAAACAGAAAACGCAACCATGGCGGCGTCGTTTGTGTAATTTAGCACTTCATGAAACAGATTTAATCGCAACCCGAGTAGCGATGAACGAAAGAGTCACAAGCGGTCACCATTTCAGAGATGAGAATCCAGAGAGCCATCGGCTTTGCGGGCGCAGGAAGCGATAAGCAACCGAAGGACGTGCAGGTGTGCAAGCGACTTCCGCCGCACCACTTTGCGAAGCATAACAAAGGCAACTACGGAGAGACATTAGCGCATGAAAAAAAATTCTGCTTCCCGAAACATAGTAGCACATGCCAGGCACGAAAAATGATTGAAAAAACCAGCCGAACCGTGAACGCGGTCGGGTGCGCAAGTGGTTGCCTGATCGCCGCTTTGCGAAGCAAAAAAAAAGAAATGTAACGGCGAAACAACAGCGCTTGAAAAATTTCCACATATTTCCGAAGTGTGGCAGCACATAAGCAAAAGGCTGGCGTTTTAAACATGGAGGCAGTGCCGTACATGTACGGCGAAAACCCTTTGGGCCATGTTAGGTGCTGCGTACTACATGTACGGCGAAAACCCTGAAAGGGTTGATTGTCTTGAGGAAAATGAAAAAGGGAGCCCTAGGATTCCCTGTCAAGTCGGTGGTAACAGCAATTTTATTGCGTTGTATTTCTTATTTGCAGTCTACGCGTCATCATTGATTGCCGAGTGTGGCGTATTGGCCACTGTACCTACGACATAATGACGTCAGAAACGTAGTACGACAACATGAGGGTATATAATACTAACTTGTGTAATTGTAATTAATTGTTGTGCGCACTATGTACAGTGCGGTCATGCTATGCATAGCGCGTCACTCGTCCTCCAGCATGTGACCGCACTTCTACGCTGGTTGTAGCGGTTACGGCGCTCGCCTGCTGACCCGAAGGTCGCGGGTTCGATTCAGGCCGTGGTGGTCGCATTTCGATGGAGGCAAAATGCTGGGTACTGTGCGACGTCAGTGCACGTTCACTACGGCATTCCTACGGGTACCGTGCGACGTGAGTGCACGTTCACTACGGATCCCTTCACTACGGCATTCCTTATAATGATATCGTGGTTTTGGGATGTAAGACCCGAACAATTATTATTATTATGCGACACGGAAGTGCCTTTGTGACGTGATGTACTGAACTCGAACCTTTTTGTTATGCTCATCCTCTTCATACGAGATTATAACCTTTAGTTTTCTTTCTTACGATGCTGCTGCCACCGAAACTGTAATTGGAGGTTAAGCTCATTTCCCACAACCACAGTAGGTGTGCGAAAGGGGTGGTAATAAAAAGGGGTTGAAAGCTGCGTCAACAGTGGCTTGACTAGTACCGTGCCCCTACACAACATGCCAGGAAACAAGGTAACTATAATATGGATAGAATAACAAAGAGCAGCACATTTCCAATGGAAAGAAAATACAGTGAGACAACCATTAACCAGTAAAATTCTGTACAAATGAAGAAAGCCCATTCAGTATGGGTTAGTCCGTAATTTGAAACAGTTATTTTCTTCGTTAAAACGTGCTATTATGCTATCTTCACCTCAAAACAGGCCATAAAAACACGCAGGGCACGTTATTCATTCGCGTGAGAGGACCAAATGGCGAGAGCCATATTTATGTTCCTTTATTGCGATAGCAATTATATGGACACTCTCGGCTGCTTTTCCCCCCAAGATCGGCGACCGCTGGCGCTACACCGATCTCGGGGGGAATATGAACGTTCTCTGCCTTACCAGCAAACCAGCGAGGTGGCGCAAAGTGCGCGCGCGGCACCCCACCCGTTGCGATACGTTGGCATCTCAACCTGCACTGTGCCATGCGGGGCGTAGTCGCCCGTGCTCGTACGCGCGCGCTTATCTTCAGATGGGGGGACGGGGGGCAGTTTTACGCCATGTGCTTTCGCCGGAAAGATTGAGGTTAGGTTAGAGAGCACACAAAGGTCCCTTCGCTCGCTGCAGAAGCCCCGTTCTCGAAAGAAGCGCGCTGTTCAAATACAGTGAAGTAAGAACTGTGACACTTGTTAGTTCGCGATCGTTCTGTGTATACCTGGGCGTATGTTTCGTGCGTGTTTCATGTTTGAGCAGCGCGTTAAGTGTCGAGCAGTGAATGTTGGTAGCTCGCGCTCATCCTCTGTGTGTTTTTTTTCGTGCGTGCTTCGCGCTTAGCAACGCGCTCCATGTTTCAATCTTCTTGCCGTTATTCGCACGATATCCCACTTTGTAGCTATGGCACTCACTGTTTCGCCCAGGCGGCGAAACTGTTGATTTTTACCTCTCACTCGATGTACCGATCCTTCCCCGCTGCTCTCTGAAAGGTTCCTGCACCTTACGTTGCCTTGTAGTGCCTCCAGGGTCGGATACATTGCAAGCTTTCCTCACTTCAACTGGTTTTGCACTGCCTCGGTGATCGACCCTCCTTTGAACGACTCACGGTGTCCTGTGATGACGTCATCGTGGCATCTTAAAAATTTCTGACCTGATGACGACGTCATATGATGGCGCATCACGTCATGATTGTCTGCATCGGTCGTGTTCACATGGCCGATGCCGAAGCGGACGCCGACGGTCGTTTTTAGCGTTTTATGAGGCATCTGAGGTTGTAGCCTTAAAATTGTCACGTCACAAAAAGTGCACTGGGAAGTTTTTCACGTCCTTCAATCCGCTTCTGCTCTTGATTTCGCAAGAGGTCGAATCAGCTAGCCCGACAACTGACTAATTTGATTCATCTTCCTTCAGATCATTCCGAGTACTTAGCATGCCTCTAGTCCAATACGGTGATCATAGACTCCAGTGAGCCCTGTTTTAAATGCATGGTTGAGGAAGGGGCACTTCTCACCTGCGCAATTACGAAAATGCCGTAAAAATGACTGATCACATACAGTACAAACACATTATATCACTCCAGGACACCAGGGTATGCGGTGTCATGAGACCGCGGATGACATGACCGGAGTGTTTATCTCCCGGGCGTCTCGTTCCTCAACCCTCAAGGCCCCGGAAGACAGTAAAACACTACTGACCATTCAAGACATTTTACTCGATTTTCGAGCGCGTAATTTGCTTGGGCCCTGCTAAGGGTCTGACTGGAGCACATGACTGAATTCTTCGACGGCTACATACCAATGGTCCGCTCTGCTCAGCAATAATTTGTCTCTGGGACCTTAACTTAGACGGTAAGTGTGCGCACTGCAGGGAGATATGAGACGTCGTTCACATTGTGTGGGCTTGCACCAAGAAGCCCTCTTTTTCACCTTCCCCATCCGTCATACGAGAAGCATGGTAGACCGCACCCCGCGACTGCTGGGGATTGAGCGCCCAATGTGCCTTAGTGCAAAGGGCGGGAGTGGCGGATGAGTCTTGCGGTGTCCCGTACAAACAATAGCAACCATCAGGCACTATCAACATTGGCACCGAAACCTCTCTTTTGTTTTGGCACAGTGTGTTCCTCCTCCTCGATGTTGGACCGGATTATTGGCAGATAAATTAGCACAGCGAACAAGGATGATGTTTTTGCAGAGATGGGGGGCCCTGCTAGGAATGTTTAGGAATGCCCAAGGAGCAGCAATTAAGGAAGTTGAATTAGCTAACTTTTTCATTAGTGTACTTTGGCGGTTATGCCGAATGGGAGCATCGATGTGCTTCATGCAAGCAATCCGTTGCAGCTTCGAGATTTGGAAAAAGCGGCCGTTAGTAATATTTGCGAAGTTATGAAATTGAAGCAAATTCAGCGACTAAACCGAAGCCGAAACGTGGCAGAACGCAACTGCCCCATTATTGTGAGACGTCCAGAATGAGTGAGCGTCGTTATATCAACAGCTGTGAAGTCATGAAAGAAATATCGCATTTATCTTTTCTTTGAGAATCTTGACACAATTTCTTGAAACAGTCGGTATATATTCCGGTACCGTGTCTGTAATTTCTCAGTCATGAGTAATGGAGAAGTAATAGATATCGGCGTGCAACGTAAACAGCGTGCCGATGCTGTAGACGCTGTGCTTATCTTCTCATTTTACTCCAGCCATATATATCAATAGGCCCGCTATAATCTACCGCAGCGTAACAATGACGATAGACATGCGCTATGGTGAGATGTTTGTTTCAATGCGGGAAATGCAAGTAGTAAAAAAATATTTTGTTAACTTACCAGTCATATTTTTGTGTTTAGAAAGAACTTCGACCACTGCGCAGGTCTCGTCGCAGTATCTAAATTTCCAGGTTGGAGCCGGGATGTTATATCCATACGCAGCTGCCAAAAAAGAAAAAAAAGGAAGAAAATATGAGGAGCGAAGAAATTTGTATCTGGAAGACATGTCCTGCAAAAAAATCACAGCATATCCACGAAGTGAATGATGGTGAGTGGGCGAAGCTCGGAGGGATCATTCAGGTAATCGTGAATCCCCCCCGTACATTGCCCACTCGATCATGCAAAGACGTGGCAACACGTGTCCCGTCTTTGCATGATCCTGTGTGTTCGATCGTGAGCTGGGCACGAGCGTCGCCGACTTGTGTTCCGGGCGCTCCCAGCCTCAGCGACAACGCCAGTTCGCGTTCCACGACAGAGGAAGACGATGCCACCTACTCAGACGCCGAAGTCCACACCAGTGCTCGACGCAACGCCTCGCCTCCGCACGCATCGCGAACGGTGCTGTGAGTTGTGAAAGCCACGCGTCCTTGGCCATGGGTTGTGCCGCCTTGAGTACCGGAGCCGCCGCATGCTCCGCGACGCGGTGCTCGACTCCGAGTACCGCGTCGGCCCGACGATCCCAATTATAACAGCGCCATCTATCATATTTAATCATCAACGTATACGAAAAACCACTAACGCCATCTAGTGATAATATTTCCAAGGACATATACACACAACGCCATCTGTTGAGCAATTCATAAACTAGAGGTGGCTACATACATACTACTACTACAACTACTACAACTACTACACAGGAGCTAACGACCCACACCCTGAGGAGCTTCGCCCCTAAAAGTTACAACGAAATATAAGTATATATTCCAATATAAACATATATTTTTGTTTATATAACCACTGCTTATGTAACACCCATCCGGGGTCTTTAAGGTAAACAAATGAAATGAAATGAAGTACGCCAGAAAGAATGTGCTGAATAAACTAAGCTATGTGCTGAATCAACTAAGCTCGAAATATTCGCTTCTTCTCAGCTTTGTTTTTCTACCGCAGTTTAACTTTTTTCCCTCATACGTTGCGGGAAGTGCAAGCAGGCAAAAAAAATATTTTGCTAACTCACCAATCATATTACGAACAACTGCTAATAAAAACATTTACAGCTCCCCTCAGTACCTGATGTAAAATGTAGTATAGAGATTATAAATGATGCATTTGATTCGTACTTCAAGTTTTTCTTGCACTGCGTTCCGTAAGCCACGACAAAGGAGACCAGCTTAGGGCCATCCAGAGGGCCCGCGACATGGCCGTGGAGTTTAACCTCCCCGTCCCGTCGTGGGAGTGGCCCACCGGTGTCGTCCCCTGAGGGGGGGTCGAGCGCCGCCTCCGGATAATAATAAAGTTATTTGCCTGCCTGCCTGCGTAAGATTACGAAATCGCGCCGCCATCGAGCGAAGGAACACTAATTCCGCTACACTGTGGATAGCTGGGTTCCGATTTTCACAGGAGAGCTGTGTATGACACACGTCCTTGATTTCATCGTGTATCTGTCCGCATGCAGTAGTCCCAACGGCCTTGGGGTGTTGCGGCAGAACTTACTTTAATGCACGAGACTTTGCACCAATCCCTGGAGGGCGCTGGGTTTTGTCATTGCAATGCTTCAGACCTATATATGGAACACTAAAACGATAAGACATACTGCGCACTCTGACGATCCGTGGAAGGACTAATGCATTAAAGTGATAAAAAATTGAAGGACACTTTCTACATTCCAAAGTGTGTTCGGCGAAAGCGTGTGGCCATTCCACTGATTATGCCATGTCTTTTTTCTTTTACACTCTCATTGGGATAAGACACAAACCGAATGGGTGCGTGTTTTCTTTAATATTTTACCGCGAATCGCAGCGAGACGCGAGACTCATCTTCCTCCGTTCGAATGCGTTAGTATTTTCTCGCGCTTTGCGCATCGTGCAAACGCCATCCGCTTTCCAGCTCTTAAATTGACGGACCCTTTGTAAATTTGAAAGTGTATTCCGTGAACGCCTGGGTCCATTGAGACGGCGTCGGTCAGAATGATTCCAAACTATGGGCACAGCGACGCTACGCAAGCAAAGCGCGAGCGCTATAGAGACCGACGCGACCGGCGTCCGTCTGCGCATCCCGGCGGCCGCCTGGCTCTGTGCCAGAGCTCGGGTGGATGGACGGACGGACGGACGGACGGATGGATGAACGGACGGACGAACAGACAGACAGACAGACAGACAGACAGACAGACGGACAGACAGACAGACAGACAGACAGACAGACAGACAGACGGACGGACGGACGGACGGACGGACGGACGGACGGACGGACGGACGGACGGACGGACACCGGACGGACACCAGACGGACGTGAGCATGAGACATTAAAGGCTTTCGCCTGAAAGATTACACCATCTCCCGCTAAAGGGAACCATGTGTAGATGCGGAGCAGCGG
Organism: Rhipicephalus appendiculatus; assembly: GCA_030522465.1. Lineage (NCBI taxonomy): Eukaryota > Metazoa > Arthropoda > Arachnida > Ixodida > Ixodidae > Rhipicephalus > Rhipicephalus appendiculatus. The sequence continues at coordinate 83,502 of JALIZH010025931.1, read as the reverse complement.
GCGCTAACGTTTACACTGGCGGCGGCGTTGAGGCTGGCGCTCATCGCAGCGTTGCGCAGGAGAGAAACCTGGGGAGGCGCAAAGCACGCAGTGATGGACCGGTGTTTCCTACTGGAACATCCCAATCGCTGCTAATGGGCAATGAGAGACAGAAGACTCGGACTGGACACAGAGACCCGCAGTCCGCTTTTAGTTAACGCGCACGCTGTGAATTTTTTATCGTTCGACAACGCACAGGAGAAATCTCCCACCGGCACCACCTTGTAGGTCAAGATCCATTGCCATATATACGGGGTGGGCAGTGAACGGATGTGCAGCGCGAGCAGTCGGTTTTTTAAGAACTCGCTAGCAGACGCTGCCTGCGTCGGCGTCGCGAGGCGAGAGAGGGGGGAGCGTAGGAGAGGGGAAGACGCGCATGCGCAGTGGGGGGTGTGGACGCCGCGGGCAGGGAGCGTAGGAGGCGAGAAAAGAGGAGCGTAGGAGGGGAGAGAGGGAGGGGATGCGCATGCGCAGTGAGGGTGTGGCCTCCGCGGGGAGGGATGCCTAGAGGAGAGAGAGGGGGAGAGAAGATTTTTTATTTTAATTTTTTTTTAATGGGTTGGCGCATGCGCAGTGGGGGGTGTGGACGGACGGACGGACGGACGCCGGACGGACGTGAGCATGAGACATTAAAGGCTTTCGCCTTAAAATCATTCGGAACGTGAGTCGACACGCCAGTCAATTCGAAGCGCTCCGCTGGCACTGTCGTCCGTAGTAAGTATGGTGCGGCCGCGCAGTTTAGGAATGCCCAAGGAGCAGCGATTTTATGACGAACGAAGACGAAAGCGGGCACGGTAGTTCGCCCATCAGATGCGCTGGTCATGCTGCTTCACAGAGTGGAATGGTCTCGAGTTCTCTTTTTTTTTTCTCGCGCATTCATTGATAGTATGTATCCGAAGCAGCCAATTCCGGGTGTTGGAAGGAAAAAGGGGGGCCGTATACAGAAGACTTAATGGGGAACGAAAGAAGTGACGCATAATATATCATTACGGGCGAGCGGTGAACTCGGAAATCGTGCAGTGGAATATTCATTGAATTTCCAAGTTCAAATAACCAGTACGAGATATATAGAGGGAATAAGAAGGTGTGCGCATAGGGTGTACCCTATGTCAGGGAATCGGCAACCTGCGGCCCGCGGGGCAGTATTATGCTGCTCCCGGGACTATGTCAGAACCCTTCCCCTCCCCTCGTCATTTCTTATTTGCAGGCCGGCAAGACAGTTTTGGTCTCAAAGAGGATTTTCGCTTGTAACTTTTGCTTGTAAATACCAACTTTGTCACATGTATGCTTAAAAGAAGTATCATTCCTGTGTTTTTATTCCAGTGTGTTTTTTTACATGGGGGGGGGGGGGGGGGACTACCATGCCCCCCCCCCCCTCCCTGCTATCCCATGAGACTTCCGCCTCGTATCAGCCTCATGCAACTCGGCGCTTCGCCTCAAAAAGTTGCCGACCCTTGCCCTATGTGAAACCGAGCCTCCTGAGTGAAATAGAGGTCCGCGGCTAGGTGAAACACCTCTACCCTGTCTATTATCACCCTGAAACGTAGCGTCTGTCCCGAATCGTTGTCGATCGTTCACCATGCGTGTGATCGGAGTCCGCGTGTAGGAAGGCAGGTTGCGCAAAAGACAGATCATACAGGAGTTTTAGCGTAGGGCGTTGTGACGTGTCCTCACTCGAAACAGGCACTCAAGGAATAGTAAAGAAACTCGAGATTTGGGGCGCTATGCTGCCTACGATCTGGTAAAGCTAATGTGCGTAAAATTACCAGATTGGAAGACAGCCTACTGCGTCAGAGAGTAGTAGAGGTGACGGGTATCGAAGGAAAAATAAGCGGTGATGAATTAGACAGTAACGGAATGGTTACTTAGTGATGCCAAGCGCGTCCATGGATGGCATCATTGGACTAGGTTGGGTGCATAGATTACGTAACTTGCAGGCATAAAATGCATTCAGCTCGCGCAAGAGGTCAAATGGGAGTTCAGAGGGAGTTGTTCCTGATACAACAGAAATAAAACCGGGTGACCCCGATTGTGAATAACTTCGAAGCAACTGTTATCGGGTAAAGGAACCAGAGGGAAACGATACAATTACGCGTTGTGAATTGCCCCCTCTGAAAATGCATCTTCTTGATGCTAAAAACGCAACATCAGGGGAAGAAACTTTAAATTGTGGTTGAAGACTTCACTAGCACGCGTGGATATAGCTGAAGCCGCATATAGACCTTTTTAACGGAGAGGAGGATCCCCTCCTTTCTGGGCTGTTGCACGGGAGCACAGAAGCCTACGTCACAGGCTCGGCCGTGCATTTTTGGGGGGGTCACGCATGTTAACAACAGCCCAGAGAGCACTATGGCGGCGCCCAGGGAGCCTTCAGTGAAAAGGTCTATAGGTCGACGTGCTTAGCCAGGCGACTCATCTTTATCCTTGCGTGGGCCTCTCGGACATGCTGGTATGCTACTGATTGCTCAGGCGTCGGGCTATCTCCTGTGGGCCGATGTGGCACCAGAGAAGTTTTGCACGCGTTCGCCATCATGACAGTGGCGTCGAAAGTTTGAGAGCACTGCACGGGCCGTGATACTCGGCCAGTGCCTGGCCCGAGCCCCGCCCCAACACGGCCCGAGCCCGGCACTTGTTGATGTTTACCCTCCCGAACCCGGCCCGGCGACCCATAAGTGAGACCCAGGCCCGGCCCGAACCCACGAAAAAAAATTGGCCGCGTATCTGCGTGCTTCGCTGCAAACGTCGTCGAAAGACGATAGTCTTGTGCCGACCGTACTGCATGAGTACCACAATTTAATACCTGGGCTAGCCGCCGGGCTCGTTTTTCGGACGGTTCCCGGGCACGCTTGAGACGGACGCCGGCGCTTCTCCGCTGAAATTTGGTCGTCGGTCTTTTCTCTGCGTTCTCTGATCATGTCTTGTTGAGTGGATCGTATTTCATCAAGCGGCCATATATGTTTTGCCTTGACTGAGACAGCGCTTTTCTACGTTGAAGCAGCCGCATCTGGCTGGCATTGATAAAACAGAAGAGGACGCCATCTGCACCGCTATCAGGGAACATCGGCTTGTGTTGAACTATGCTGCTGCCAGGTGGCAGCACTACAGCGTCGAAGTTAAATCACTGGGCGGAGACTTGTTTTATACACAGCGGCGCATTTTCAGCGCCGCGTAATAAACACTAGGATCTTTATAATTACGTATCTATAGATTTTGTTTTAAAGGAACACTGTGAATAGTACTAAGGTATTGATGATGTGCCTCAGATATGCGTAATATTTGATTTTTAATTGCCCCCCGCTCACCCGTATGAACACATGCTCCTCGGTAAAGATTGGAGATCGTAAGGCAGGGGCTTAAACTTTGGCCAGCTAGCTGAATCGTGCGACGTGCCGACAAACAGAGAAACAGACCAAAATTTCTCCGTTTAGGTATCCCAAGAAAGACTATCGTCTTTAAAATTTCACCTACCCGGCCCGGCCCCGCCCGACCGCAGGTAGGGCCCGACAGGGGCCCGAGCCAATAATCTAGGTGGTGTTGTCCGAACATGGAATCGACAGCAAGGCGATTTAAGTAGCAAATATCTACGTTTTCTTGGCGCATTATACGCGAACAAGTATGCTTTAAGCTACGCTAATCATTTGTACATAAGGGCCTCGCTGTGGTAACAGTTTACCGGGCATACAGGGTACGATGAACGGTTATTCGGCAGCGGTATGCTGCGCATATTTTTCTAGAAATACAATGGGAATCATCAAGCGCGTTTGATAGAAGACGTTGCAAGAAAAGTGATTTGCAGCATGAGTTCAATTTCAACACGGAGCGCAATAAGAATAGATGGGACAGCGAGCAGAACGCTAGCTTCCCTTTGTTTTTAATGTGTTGTCTATTCAAATTCAAAGCATTCTCTATCATCAAACCCAATCGCACACCTGTCTGGATATGTAGCACTTGTCTTCAGCATAGTAGCTCCCTGCCACGGCAAGAGAAATATCGGGAAAAAACATGGGTGATCCCTCTGTCATAGGAATCGGTATAACAGGAAAGTGAAACGTGTATTGACAGAGATAGTTGAGCGTTTATTGTGCATTGTTTCGCCACAAGGGCGAAGGAATGAATGCTACAGAAACAAATTGTAATGTCACGAAGAACGGCACGCGCTGAAATCGCTCAGCTCTGAGAGCTGCCAACGGTATATGGTGTATATAAATAGCTCGCTGTTAGTAAGCTGGAGTACGTACGTTGTGTGGCCTAGTAGTTTCGCGCCGCGTGTTGCGGAGTGAGAGGTCATAGGTTCGACGCCCGGCGACGGAACTTTTTCTTCGCAATCTGTTGATTTATATTTCGCAACGTCATGTACTTGACGGAAGTACGTCAGTGCAGCCGGGGTGGACCTTGGCACAAAACACTTTCCTCTTAAAAGGTAAATTTATTACCATGGTTATAAATACGCTAACCAAGATAAAAATTATAACAAACTCCGTGCACCACGTGTACTTTTCGGAATACGGATACACAGCCGAAAGGATGAAAAAAGCTGTTTGTAATAGTAATATTTCCATATATCGCACCACTGCTAGTACATTAGGGCCTTAGAACTTATGTCTTTACTTATTGTTTGCTGTGTTCCTTGTTTGCGTTTACTTCTATTTTTCTTACTCACTCCTCTCTGCGATGCATTTGGCCTTGATTGTTTCAGTGAATGAAAATGAAATAAAATAAGTTTTGTGGCATAGTTTGCAGTTCATTTCTTCACGTGTCATTGTGCGAAAAGACAAATTATCAAGAGATTCCGGCTGTAAGTGCGCCATGCTCTGTTGCATCTTACACCCTTCCGCGCTACAGCACTGCTTGCACTAGCCGCAGGGGCACATGAAATCTGCCTTGCGAATTGTGAAGGCGTCGGCAGTCGTAGTTCTTACACTTCCCCTACTGGTGTAAACTTGGGACTCCGACTCTCCTGCGGACTTCTGCAGAATGAACATAGCATTACAGCTCATCGCTTCATATCTGTCATTTCCTGACGTCGTGCCAATCATCAATATAATCTATCAAACTCTTCCGTGAGAGCTTCTCGTCGCGGGTTTGCATGGTGTTTACTACGCTAATTTATTTTTATATCATAATGGTGTATGCCTTGCTGACGATACTGTACCGGTTGAAGCTGGCGATTGGACAACGTGGGTAGGACTGTCAGGAGTTGGACGAAGAGATTTCTAGCTGTTTTCGTGGTTCGTTCCAATTTGGTAATAAAGGCGCGAATAAGCTTCTCGACGCCTACTCATTGTATGCATTGTGTTCGAGGTAAGGGTACATCACCCGGTACGGAACTCGTAACTGTCTTGTAGCGCGATAGCGTTAATGAGCTTGTTTCACAGAAACTCTGGTGTCGTCGTCGGCGTCGTTAGTAGCGAGCGAAAAATCAGCGTTGTTCGTGACCAAAAATGAAGAAAGATGCAAATAAAAATTTATGAAAATATTCGGTTCGAGTGAGAATCAACAAAAAATGGGGGGAACCTTAATCTTCGTCTTTAAGAGTTGAACGCGATAGCGATACCCTGTCCCGAGTGCGTACTTCAACCCCTGAGTGCATACTTGCTATGTGCCCACTACGAGGCGTTAAGGGAATACGCGCAGTAAGGTGTGTGCCTTTTCTGCTGGGTGGCCGGCTTTCAACTACGAAACCGTTATCACAGTCACATGTTCTGACGCCCGATGGGAATGTACGTTGTACCACGCAATATTAATGTGATATTACATGTTATATTGCGACTCCTATACAAAGGACGCTTGCGTTTGCGAAGCATGAAAGTTATTTTCACTGAATTTCCAAGCAGAGGAAGTTATTTTCAGTGTGTTTCCACGCAGAGGCGTGGCTGTGTGGTAGAACACCCGCTTGCCACGCAGGTGTTCTCACTCGGACCGGAAATTTTTGTTATTTATTTTATTTGCATCTTTCTAGATTATTTGGTCATGGACAAAATGATAATGTTTCGCTCACAACCAACGACGCCGACGCCGACACCAACGCCAACGACGGAATTTCTGCGAAACGAGCTCTTCAACGCTATCGCGTTAAAATGAGCAGCTGCGTAGGTTTGCGTGTTACCAACGCGTAGTGAGCCCTTCGCTTGTTCGCAAAAGGAAGCATTATGACATAGTCGGCACTGCGCAACTGTACTTGCAGTCGGCATTTTAGGCTAGTTCGAAACGGCCTACGTTGCACTGTAGACATTTCTGTCCTGGTTTCACGGTTGAGAAATGTACCGAAACCCGAAGCTAGGCTAGCACATGCGAATGAATACACTCTAGCAGTGTATTCTGAGCGCCCAATTCTGTCAATGTGCTTTTTCGTCTTTCATTGTGGTCGTGACTTTGGCGTCAAGTTGCCCATTGATCCCAACTGAATAGGCGATGCGCACGGGGCCCAATAAGGCTATCGCGTTCTAGTCGTGAAGCGTTTCTATCTATCTAATTTAACCGGCTTAGCCTGGCCCATGGGCCCGAGCACGTGCAGTGCTCTAGTCGAAACGCGAACACGAGGCCGGCGTGTTACTACAGGTAGTGCCAGTCAACAATGCAGTACCGGCTGTCGCTTAGTATTGGATGCACACGCGGGTGAGTTGAAAGTTTCTTGGGGCCGCTGTAGACCAGCTTAGACGTTAAATTTGTTGGGTTTTTTTCTCGTCGCTGATACTCGGTTGCAGAGCGTCGAGAGGTCCTGTTGAATCTCTCCATAAAGCAGCTTGAGGTGCATGTCGCCGTTGTTTACTGTCCTGGTGACTTGTTGGCAAAACCACCGACAGATCACGTCCGATGCCTTGCGCTCAACGTGGATTTATATGGCTACGACGTACACCAAAATGTTGTTTAGCTGTTCAATAGGCCAGTCGACCTTACGTTGGAAGAAATTTCGTTGTTTCGTATATATCGAACTTGATGAGCTGGAATCTTACCGTATATAAAGGTTGAGTTCACATAGTTTAACGGATCCACGCGTGCCACTTTTGCTGGCGTGCTGTCCCTTGCAGAGAATTCCATTAAAAATCTGGCAGATGGCCTGAAAAGTTGGAAAGTAATTTTTAGAACTTTTTAGCAATGCCGCGCATTTATTCGCATGTAGGCCTACATGTAGTAGATTAGATTGTTTGAAGTAGTTCGAAAGAGTTAGAGATGAAAATTTAAAAAAAAAAAAAAAAAAACTTCAGGGAGGTTCGCAAAGAGTGCCAAGCAGCTTGATGCGTAACATGGATGCAACGCTGAAACCAATAAAAAGCAGAGAAAATATGAATAAGAGAACTTTGTCTACGCGTCTCCACAAAAGTAGTCTTGGAAATACGCAAGTGTGTTATCTGATCATGTGTGTTGCGTTGTAACCTCTGCGTTTTGGTTAACTGATTAGTTGTCAAGTTTATTACAGTATGCCAATGGAAAAGTTCTGTCCAAAAATTTTACGTCAGACGTGCTCGGCACACATAGAAGCTTCATCGCAACTTGGTATCAACAGTTAAGCACATCTTACGGTCGACAGAAGTACAACGTTAGCTCTATAAAATCTCGGCGCGCCGCCCCGAGCAGCTCCCACCTCGACGATCAGCTATGGGCCACCCAGCAAGCCCGCGAGACGTCGAAGATGCAAGACCTCGACGTCCTCACGCGGGAGGCCTAGGCCACGCCATTCAAATTGCTGATCCTAAATAAAGTTTATTCCTCTTCCTCCACTAAATTAAATTACCCATTCACACCAAATAGGCCTCACTGCAAAACGCCTTTCTCGTGCGAACTCAGGCTCAGAAAATTCCCTGTGTCGCCCAGAAACAGAAGCCTCGATAGCGATAAGCATGGATCTGGCAGCTATAGTATGAAGCGTTAGAGGTGTATGGGCCTTTTGTTTGGCAGCGAAATCGAACGCAGGCCGTCTGCGTGGCAAGCAGGAGTTCTAACACAAGGACACGTCAGTGCTTGAAACTGCTTTAAAAAAAGCATTATATGAATGCCGTATAGTGGAAGGGCTCTCCGTAACGCGTGGAATCTTGCGTGGCAGAATCCTGGAATCACGCCAGGCGTCAAAACAAGTGATCTGTGCAACGAGTGGGCGGTTTTAAGCTACCCACCCATTAAACAGTGTGCAGCTAGACAAGTGCACGTGGCACCTTGCGGACGAGTAGTGTGTACTTCGCCAATTAGCAAAAGGCAGAACTATGGCGTATTTGGCACGTAGCAACTGTACATCCAGTAGACATTCTAGGATAGTTCGAAACGGCAAATGTTAGGTTCACGAAAATTCGTTTCCTGGCGCCATGGTTGAAGCCAATGCGCACGGGGCACGATTACGCTATTGCGTTCTACACTTGAAGGCGAAGCTCAAGCGTCCTCCAAGTTCTTTTTTGATCTCCATTATTCCCAATGCTTCGGGCGCTGTTCAGGCAACGAGGAAGTCCCGACAACGCCGGGATAAAGTTATAAGTAACTGTAATAGAATTTAATAGTTATCTGAACAGAGAAAAAGTACCGACGCGAACTTGTTTCGTCAACAAGATCGGCAGTGTGCTTAGGTTCGGAAATGACCAACACGTGCAAGAGTGCTCTTCAACCTTGGTACTTATTTCTCCGCGCAATTTAGTTGCTACAAAAACAAAAAGAAGCACAGCAGCGCAACAGTAACAATGTTTAACGATGGAACATCATATGACTTGGCATGAGGCGGTGGTTTAATCGACAGTCGCTGCTATCCTATTTTTAATTCTAAGGCTGTTGCATCGAACTGCACACGGTAGGGCTTTGGTTGGTGGAAGGCCAGAAGAGTTCTCGCCTACAGCGGTGTAGTGAGTCAGAAATGTACCAGAAAAAAAGGCTACGAATCGAGACATCGATCCCCCTCATTCAAGGCGCCTTCGGGCATCATGCGTCGACAGCTAGCTCGCTATTACTTGAGTACATGTCAATTACAAATTTGTAGGCCACATTATACATCCTCGAAATTTATTCCGCGCTGAAGTTTGGCTGGTAATAAATGAAAAGTCTTTCAAACATGCGAAATACCAAACTGATAAAGCTCAACATAGGCAGCGTATTAACAACACTTGGCGATTCGTTTTGGATGACGTTCACTTACCAAATTGCTGCACCCCCAGGGAGGCCAAGTTTGTATGTGGAGCTCATGTTTCGATATGTGAAGGTCTTTTCAAGGGTGTTGTTCTTATACACTATGGGCCGAAACGGGGCTTTAAGGCATATAGAGTCGTTTAACCCACCCGTAAAATTATACGATCTTTGTAATTGCACATATTTCTTCTCACTCCTGAAAAACTGCAATGCAAAAGCAAAATAATTGTATAGTTAGTGTTTTATTATAATAGAGGCTTGTCCTTAAAGCATAACACTTCGTGTATGTCTTATGGATGTGTTTCAAGCACACACATAGAGTCTATGGAGTGAAGCATTATTCTGCGCAGTCTGTTATGTTTAGAATGTTTATTGTTCATGAAGTCATGTTGGCAGTGCCATTGAATATGGAAATCATCCGAGATTTCTGTACACAAATCATAGGTTTTCGTACCACTAGGATAATATGCAGAACGTTAGCGGGCTGTGATTGTTGAATTATTGAAGCAATTCTAAGCCGCCGTTGCTATCAGGCTGTTTTATATTCCCTAGACTGCATGCGTCGATTTAGTTCATAAACAAAATGCCATTCAACAATTTTGGGTGGACTGAAAGGATCAAAATTAGCGCACCATACCAGACTCTAAACCCCTGCCAAGTGTGGACGATCCTATAAACATAGTCCGAAGCTTTATATTGTTTTCGTCGCTATATTCCGAAGAAGGGCATTTGAAGAACAACGCGGCCGATGAAGACGATTCCAAGACAGCCTTCCGTACACCTTCTAGTACCTCAAGTACATTTCGTCGTGCCATGAGCACAGTTAAATATTCAATGGAACACCACACTTGCGTTCTGTACTACAGCGACGTATCTCTTATCGGTGCAAAAAAAAAAATCCGAGGATCAGAATACAGCAGGCGGTCAACAGGACGCTACTACCGGAAGGTAACGTTCCTCTGCTCACTGATGATACTATTACAAGAATTCCGTAAAGTCAATTTCAAGCATGTTATGTCTAAAAAACAAACAAATAGAACAATAACATCGCAGGCAACAAGACGCGAAAAATGTTACCCCTAGAGAAACTTTTCACTATACTTTTTACATTTAAGTCTGAAATGTGTACTCGTACACTGGTCACTGTAATCGACAGGGAAGCCACTCCTGTAAAATAAAAAAAAATTGAAGGCCACTTTGTACATTCCAAAGTGTGTACGGCGAAAGCGTGTGGCCATTCCACTGATTATGCCATGTCTTTTTTCTTCTTTTACACTCTCAGTGGGATAAGACACAAACCGAATGGGTGCGTGTTTTCTTCTTTAATTTTTTACCGCGAATCGCAGCGAGACGCGACACTCATCTTCCTCCGTTCGCATGCGTTAGTATTTTCTCGCGCTTTGCGCATCGTGCAAACGCCATCCGCGTTCCAGCTCTTAAATTGACGGAGCCTTTGTAAATTGGAAAGTGTATTCCGTGAACGCCTGGGTCCATTGAGACGGCGTCGGTCAGAATGATTGCAAACTCTGGGCACAGCGACGCTACGCAAGCAAAGCGCGAGCGCTATAGAGTCCGACGCGACCGGCGTCCGTCTGCGCATCCCGGCGGCCACCTGGCTCCGTGCCAGAGCTCGGATGGACGGACGGACGGACGGACGGACGGACGGACGAACAGACAGACAGACAGACAGACAGACAGACAGACAGACAGACAGACAGACAGACGGACGGACGGACGGACAGACGGACGGATGGACGCCGGACGGAGGTCGGACGGACACCGGACGGACACCAAACGGACGCGAGCATGAGACATTAAAGGTTTTCGCCTTAAAGATTACACCATCTCCCGCTAAAGGGAACCATGTGTAGATGCGAAGCAGCGGGCGCTAACGCTTACACTGGTGGCGGCGTTGACGCTGGCGCTCATCGCAGCGTTGCACAGGAGAGAAACCTGGGGGGGGCGCAAAGCACGCAGTGATGGACCGGTGTTTCCTACTGGAACATCCCAATCGCTGCTAATGGGCAATGAGAGACAGAAGACTCGGACTGGACACAGAGACCCGCAGTCCGCTTTTAGTTAACGCGCACGCTGCGAATTTTTTATCGTTCGACCACGCACAGGACAAATCTCCCACCGGCACCACCTTGCAGGTCAGGATCCATTGCCATATATACGGGGTGGCCAGTGAACGGTTGTGCAGCGCGAGCAGTCGGTTTTTTCAAGCAAGAAACTCGCTAGCAGACGCTGGCTGCGTCGGCGTCTCGAGGCAAGAGAGGGGGGGAGCGTAGGAGAGGGAAAGACGCGCATGCGCAGTGGGGGGTGTGGACGCCGCGGGCAGGGATGCCTAGAGGAGAGAGGGGGAGCGTAGGAAAGGAGAAAGGGGGGAGCGTAGGAGGGGGAGAGAGGGAGGGGACGCGCATGCGCAGTGAGGGTGTGGCCTCCAGTGGGAGGGATGCCTAGAGGAGAGAGAGGTGGAGAGGAGGTTTTTTATTTTTATTTTTTTTAATGGGTTGGCGCGTGCGCAGTGGGGGGTGTGGACGGACGGACGGACGCCGGACGGACACCGGACGGACGGACACCGGGCGGACGTGAGCATGAGACATTAAAGGCTTTCGCCTTTAAAAAAATGACTTAGAGACGTCTAGCTTAACTGCTTCTGCGGCAACTCTACGCTGTAATGTCTGACTACAGCTACGTTGGCAAATAGTCACAACCACCTTCACATTACTCCTTCTTAGCAACACTTCCATTTCCCATACCTTTGCTACCCACGGATCTGCAAAATGATTTATGCTTCATCATCATCATCAGCAGCAGCCTGAGTACACCCACTGCAGGGCAAAGGCCTCTCCCATGTTCCGTCAATCATCCCGGTTCTGCGCTTTGTGCTGCCACGTTATACCTGCAAACTTCTTAATCTCATATAATCTGCCCATCTAATTTTCTGTCTCCCGTTCATGCTTTTGCCTTCTCTTGGAATCCAGTGAGTTACCCTTAATGACCAGCGGTTAGGCTTACTGCACGCTATACATAGCCAAGCTGTGCTTTAACCTCTCCCCTCCTCGTCAACCTCCTCATCACCCTCAGCCGCCGTTCCCACCTCTTGGTATACACGGCCTCTTGGTATACCTGTTTGTGCTTGCCTAAACCCATACATTGCTGAAATGCTTTCTCCCCTCCCTTCTTTTTTCCATCCTTCTCAACCTCACTTGACTTTCGCACCCCTTGCTATATATGGCAATGCTATCCATGGTTATGATTTGCATGGTGTCCTGCCTAACATCATTGATGGCTATGCCATATATTGCCCTCTCCCTGCCTCCTTTCTATCCTCCTCAACATCAAATCACTCCTCCTAACACTGACTTCCCCTTCCTGCCCCTTGCTATACATGGCGATGGTAATTTCCTCGCAGTTCTCATGTGGCAGAAACACTTGCGGAAGCTCGCGCGTGACCTGTTTCATTGACATCTGACCTGCGTGCCCTGGGCCACATGGAGCGCCTTCACCAGGCCCCGGACGCTGGCCTCCTCCTCGCCCGACTTCGTGCAGTCCCCAACTCGCGCGTCGGCCGAATCCTCGACTTCTACGACAGTGTGGGGGTGGACAAACCGACGCCCCTCGCACGCTGGCCCGCCCTACACTGCCGCGAGCCCCTGCGAGTTTCGCTCGAGCTCCCTGGTGTCCGCTCTAAGCGCAACCCCCCCTCGCTGTGCCATCGCGCAAGAAGCCGCAGCCCGGATGCACGAGGACATCGCCGGCAGGACCCATGTCTTCTCCGACGGCTCTGTCCTACAGGACCGCTCCCCTGCTGCAGCCTGCGTCGCCCCCGAGCTCGGCACTGAACTCCAGCGACGCCTGAGCTACTGCGCTTCTTCCACCACAGCCGAACTGGTGGCTCTGGAGCTGGCTGCTGATCTCCTTCGCGACTCGCCGGCTGTCACGAGCGCAGCGATTTTCCGCGACTTTAAACCAGCCCTGCGCCAGCTCTCGAGGGAGAACTCCAGCCCCCCGCTCGCACAACGCGTCGCCCAGAAACTCCTGGCACTTCGAGAGACTGTCTGTGACGTTGTATTGCAGTGGCTCTCATCCCACGTCGGCATCGCAGGCAACGAGGCGGCGGACGAGCTCGCAAAGCGAGCACAGTCGGCCGCGACCCCGCTAACGGATTACGCCACGTCGTTTGACTCTGCGCGCATCAACTTCCGTCGTGAGCTAGCGCACGATCATCTTGACGCGCGGGTCGCCGCTAGACGTCCCCCCTCCTCTACTTCCTACTTCTGGATTCGCCCGCCGCGATCGCGCGCTCCTCCTCGCTCTGAGGACCGGATCTGTGTGGCCCGCGGAACGTAGACATCGTCTCCGCGGCGCGGCTTCACCGAACTGCGTCGATTGCGGCGCGGTGGAGACAGTTCTCCATCTCGTCTGCCAGTGCCCATCCCTTATTGACGCACGGAAGCGGCTCGTCATGGCGTACCGCCGCGTCGGCCTCCCCTGTGCGACCCTGCAGGACTTCCTCCACCCTACCGGCTCCGAGGATTGCCGCCGCGTTGCGCTTTCAGCCCTCCTCGCCTTCCTTGAAGATTCTAACCTAATCGCGCGGCTTATTTAAGCCACTCGCCACGGTGAACCAGCGCTTCTCTTCGCGAGACAGAACGTTTTTTTTTCTTTTTTCCCCCTCTCCCTTTTTTTTTCTCTCTTTTTTACCCTACCTTTTCTCTTTTCTCTCACTGTCTATTTTATCCCAATCCCCCGCGAGTGTTTCGTTTAAGGTGTCCTCACTGAGACAGTTATCGTGCACTCCTCCCCCAATTCCCTACCTTTTCCCTCCAACATTATTTTCCTTTTTTTTTTTATTCAATAAAGAATCACTCACTACAGATGGCTTTGCTATACCTCGTTTTACCTGCGTTACGCCAAGCGACGAAGACAACCGCATACGACAGCCCGGGCCCTAGAGTGCTACAAATTAAACGCGGAGCATGCCATAACTACAAAAAGTATATAGTTATGCTATAATTGACATGGAATATAATAATGAGAGGACTATATAATATTGTAACGGGCTGAAGAGGACGAAGAAGATTGTAAAGAAGACGACGTTGAGAGATACAATATAATACAATAATTGGAGGAATATGGATCACATACAACGAACATCGTGTCACTTAGCTTCTTTTTTCTCTACAAAGAAATGATGGGGTATTGCTTGTAAGCCTAGAGATGATCAACAAACACACGTAAACGTAGACGATACATCATCATCATCGTCGTCATCATCATCATCAGCTTGACTACACCCACTGCAGGGCAGAGGCCTCGCCCTTGTTCCACCAAACAAGCCGGTCCTGTGCTTGCTGCTGCCACGGTGTACCTTGTAAATTTCTTAATCTCATCTCCTTCCCTAACTTCCTGTTTCCCCCTCGCGCGTTTGCCTTCTCTTGGAATCCAGTCAGTTATCCTTAATGAGCAGCGGTTATCCTGCCTACGTGATACGTGCCCGGCCCATTTTCATTTCTTCTTCGTAATGATACATCATAACGATGCATCCTAACGGTCTATAAACATGCACATAAGTAACATTATCACCTATCTCTGTGTTCTCATTTTTCCTAGTACTTGAGCTTAAATTGAAGGATCTGCTTGGCCTCCAGCCTTGATTATCTTAGTATTTACTGATTTTGTTTTCTTTTTATTCAAATGCTCGGTAATATATAGTGGTGAGGGAAAACAAAAATTTTGGAATGGAATAGAATACGGATAAGACAAAAATTTTCTGCAAATATCGATTCGCTGATTTCTGCAAATATCGAGTGAGCTGATTCAAATTTATTCCTCCAAATGTACTAATTTCATCGCACCACCTAACTGTTTCCCGCTGTCAGCCAAGTGCGCATCAACTGATATTTGTAAAATCAAAAGTAGCAGTTGCTTTCATTTTTATTTTAAAATTTTGAAACAAAACAATGGTGCGTGCGACGTTTGGCTCCAGCACATTAAAATGCTTTTGGTAATGCAGCATTTACAAATCGTCCTGAAGAAACTTTAAATACTTCACATATTCGCGAGGTAACCACTCTTTGCGGATTATATACGTCAGACTGTCCTGGCGGCCCCGGCGAAAAACACCGCCACCAGCGCTCTCATCGCAGCCTTGGCTCTAACTGGCTAGTACAAAGAGAGCCGTCCACAAGCGAATGTGCATAGGCCACAGTAGAACGGCCTATTTCGTTGGTGTCGAGTCATGGTTTCTTGAAAATCAAAGACCTGCATATCTTCTTCCGCCTAGAAATGACCGAGGCACTGCTTGAACAACCAGGAATCAGCCTTTATTCATTGCAGATGAAGCAATATATATAAGGCCGGTGTGACGTCACAGGCCACAATAGATGAAACTAACAAACAGCAGGCAGATAACACAAACAGCATGACTGCCCTATCGCTGCTCTAAGGCTGACGTTTCCCGTTACTACATCTCGTCAAAGCGAGCTGCGGGTACAATGCAATAAGTGTGTCAGGTATTCGGCGCGCTGCAACTCGCAACTACGACTGAGCATGGCACGACATCAAATTCGAGGCAAGCCATCCTGCGTCCGTTCTGTAGCGCCTAAATATTAGATTTCGGTATTCACACAATGTCGTAGCCGTCAAGTGCATACACAATCAATTTAATCAGCTATGTATCTCGCGATGAGTGGTATAAAGCTCGTTTTATCGGACACGAATGGCCCCGGCGAATGTGGCCTTTTCAGTTGCGTTCTCCGTTGATCGCTCGCTTACTGTGCGTTGGTGCGTTTTCTTACGCACCATCGACTTTTCTGCTGACGATTGTCGTCCGTTTGTATATATACTAAATGGGCATAGCTGCGTGTCAACTTGTGCGGGGTACAACCAAAGGCAGAACGTGGCCTCCGAGTTTACTGCCGGCCGACGCGGAGGCCACGGGCAAAAGAAACTTGAAGGTGGTCACGACAAAGATTTTGCACTTTACTCGTGTGACGAACGTGTTAGCATTTGCTAGTTCAAAGAGGCACTTTGAGCCTTCAAAACGTATGTGCGTGATTCTGTGCGGTGACGGCCAGTTACAATAATGGGATGTCGCGGTGTGCGCGATGTTTATCACGCGTCTGAAGCATGTCTCTAGCTGCTCACTCTGTGTTTACAAGACGCGCAACGCGCTCAGACACCCTGGTGAGGTTCATAGTCAAGGTTACCGCGATCGTCTGTCAGGGCTGCGCAAGACAAGAACAGCATAGCCACATTATGACACTTACTGATGCGACCTGCTGTGGAGAACGTGAGTAATTCACTTACCCAGCATGTTACCAGCGACCCATAACCAGCGCTCTCGCCTTTTCCTTCGTACTGAAGCTATGGAAATTGGTAGAAGTGAACATTGCTGTTCAGTCCTTTACGTTCGTGGTAATTCATAAGACAACAACAGCGTCGATTACCGCGTTTCTTCGTACCATACAGGGATGTCACGCCTGCTTTCGTTTTCGCCGCCGTTCTCGCGAGTGATCCAACAAACACTTCGTGGCGGTTCAGTGGCCCGTCCGACTAGCGGAGAGAAACTCTAAGTCTTCCTTCTAAGTGCTGAATGCGCAAACGCGCGCCATATTCAGCTAAATCGTTGTTTCGCTCTTGCTGGTTGCATTTGGTTCTACAGAAAACTGTGCAAGGGAGTGGGACATTGTAATACAAAATACTGCTTCAACAGGTGCAGCCACGCGTCTGGCAAAACTCCAGAGTCTGACGTCTACGACAGTACATCAGAAAGTGAGAAAGACCCTGTACCTCGTACAATGTGACCATCGCACAATGCCTCTTATTTTCTCAAGCACCTAAACAGTATTTTGTAAACAATCTCAACAGTTATTTCATTGTATCTACTTACAGAACATGAAAGTAGAACGTATATGGACTAAAGGATCTGCGGAATATAGCTGCTTGAAAAAATCACGCCATATCCAGGAAGTGAATGATGACGAGTGGTCGAAGCTCCGGAGGTAATCTGGTAAACCATCAATCCCCGTAAATTTTGCCCACTCGATCATCATACAAAGATCTGACACACAAACGCGGGGGGTGTGGTGTGATTATACATACAGTATATACACAATGTTTCATTATTTACTTATTGATAAAGTATATACACAATGTTGTATTATTTACATATGGGGTAGATGATGATTTTGTTCAAGAGCTCTACGGACCACAAGGAGGGGGGTTCCCCTGATTTTCTTTTCCTCATATATGACGTTAAGCTCAGGGGAACGTTTGTTGTCGGCGTTGCCGTTTTGCCTTTCGAGGGCGACAGCGCGTTCACGATCGTTTTCATCCATGGCAGAAAGAGACTGTGTGGTGTGGAACGCGCTTATACTTCATGGTCATCAGCGTCATCGTCATCGTTATCACGTGTAGTGGGTACATTCCACTATACTGGAACGCGCTTATTCTTCATGGTCATCAGGCGTCATCGTCATCTTTATCACGTGGAGTGGGTACATCCCACTATACGTGGCTACCTACTACTACCACTACTACAACTACATACTACAGAGGAGGGACAGACCCACACCCTAAGGAGCTTCGCCCCTAAAAACAAGTCACCACTGTGGCATGGGGTTGCCGGACATCAAGCTGGATTGGAGCATGAAGTTAATGTGCGCGTAAAGGGCACTTAACAGTGAACAGTAAAAGAGCGTCAATGGCCGGGAACCCACCATAACTATGCATGTAAAGGTACTGTGCAGTAAACGTGAAGTACGATGTAACCTAACGGACACGTATTCGCGATGCTGTACTTTAAATATAAGGCAGCAAACTGCTCTAAGTCATTGCTTGCTTGAATATTCGCCCGTTTGTCCGCATAATTAGGCGTAGCTGAATATTCGGCAAAATACGAATACGCAGTTTTTAAATCGAGTTATGCTTCGAATAAGGAAAATATTCTATGCGTAATCAAAAATTTCTATATTCCACACCCCTTGCAATATCGTGTCATCATTAAGAGAACTATGATGAATCTGATAAGTCTGAATATTTTTCTGTGGATAGCCAACAGATTGTTTATCTTGTCCACGTGACTATCTGCCTGCAATGTGCCTAGAGATAAAGATACATATTTACAGAAGGGTTGGTTAAAGGAGCAGTTTAAGCCTCCCTACAAGCTTCTGACCTTGATGCCCAACTTTAGATTTGAGCTAACGTGACGGGACTCTATATACTCGCCTCCCTAACTATATGCTTGAAACTCTGGACCATTGTGTGCTATATATTTGCATTACAACAACAGAATAAGCGATAGAACTTCTCATCCTAGCGACGACTAACACATGTTACGACTAACATTTCAGGGCCGTGCTACTTCGGCGCACTATCATATGGTTCAACCTGCACATGTGTAAGATAACTGCTTCATCGTCAAAATAGTCGTTAAAGTGACGGGCCTCATAAACCTGGCACTTTCAACATGTTATAAGGTAAGCCTCGCGTTAACGCAGTAATCCGGTCACATAATCAAAATATTAAAAGTTTCAAAATCTATCATTCAAATAGCAATAGTGATGAATTATTGCTTACTTCCCATCCGCTCATTTCACCGACAGCGCATTTGTTGTATGATTCAGTCGCTTGCGTTCCGCAGAACAAGCTAGTGAGAATAAATATTAGCCACATCTCAACTACGCAACTCACACACCTGAAATGCACAAGCAAGGTCATTTAAAGGCATCCTGCCGTGCAAAAACAAGGGATGCTTTTGTTCTCGTTCTGCGTCATCGCTTGGACAATGTGACCCTGCGTTCATGTATTCATCCATAAAAATACATCTGACTTACAGCCAGGTACCTTATTTTTAATTACTCATTGTTTCATTTTTATTTGTAGCTTTGTTTGCTAAGTTAATTTTTTTTATTCCTCAACACATTTTAACGGCCACGAATCTCTTTCCCAGGTTAATTTTTGGTCAGGTGTAGATTGTTATGACAACTTCAAAGAAACGGACGAAAACATTTACAATTTTATGTCTTTTTTGCTAGAGACATATTAGCTTGGCGGCAAACGGGAACATTAAAAGTGGCATTATAGTGCATTTTTTAATGATTGTGTAATAACGGCTTAACACCACGCCTAAACACTTGACAAGTGCATAATAACAGACCAAATAAACTCTTAAGCTCCCCGAACTTAGGCCAGAATTGCATTTATTCAGGGAAAGTATGCACCAAATTATCTTGTCGTACTTGATCTGTTGTCGTCCGTGTGATTGTTTGCTCTACTGTTCCGAGTTATGCATTACCAACTAGCCCGTCAGTGTGCCCTTTTAATCTCCTAAATCACAGCTACTGTGGCTTGCGTGGTAGAGGGAAGGCCGGACCTTGCGAGAATGCTGGGAGGCTTAATGTGGCTTTTGTGTTATAATGTAAGCCGTTTCTAGCTTTCAACAAGAGTTGTATTTTGACTGTTACCGTCGCTTATTTTTCCACGTTTTTTCGTTAAGAGGTCAGCTGCTACACTGAACGCTATTAGTTATATGGTTCATATTAGTTGTACAGATGGGCAATCTATTTTATTCTTTAAATCACTGTGGGGGGAAAAAGAATACTTGAAGCAGTTGGTGTTGAAATCGTATTCCTCTAATGCTAATGGATGTTTGTGGCGTGGCTGTCTGGTTTCTGAAATAGATATGAATCTAGGGCTGTCGCTGTTTAGCTGCTTTTAAATAAGTTAGAAGACAATTCTTATGCGTGAGACTTGAGCGCGATAATAACGATGAAGAACAAAGCCATGTTAAAAATTATAAAAGAAGAAAAACGAATGTTTTTGCAGCACTTCAGGCTTTACACATTTAGCTTCATAAAGCAACAACGCTAAAGCTGTATCTTTCCTAAATATTCAGAAATTGTTGCACTAAACAAGCAGGGCAAGTAAAAGCCTGTTTTGATAAAATGCAAAGAAACAGTTAAAGCTCATTTTGAACCACATGTAACAAACATATCGAAATATTTTAGTTAAATGATTAGTAGCCACCAGGGACATAACATGCATGTCCCCTGCTGCAGCATTCATCATTCAGAAGTGGCATGTCATTAGAAGAGCCCAATGTTCGTGCCTTTTTTCCATAAAAAAGCTAGTAGTTTTTCCGTGAACGAATACAACCGATCAGCGAAGCTCTTTGGAAATGGGACGCACGCGGCGTTTCATTGTCCATGCAACAGACCAACCAGTGGGCGGACGACAGGGTGAAGCGATGGTTTCGCACGTTCGACGGTTTGAGGGGATAGGGCAGAGTCGAAGAAAGAGAGGGAGACTAATCTGCCTCGATTTGCATGTGTTCGTATTCTCGCGCTTTGCGCATCGTGCAGACGCCATCCGCGTTCCAGCGCTCATAACGCTAATTTGTCCTCCCGCGTGAGAGGGAGACGTCACAGCTGGCACCGTGCCATGGAGCTTCAACGGCGACGGCGAGGTGCCGGCCTAAGGAGCTTCGCTCCTAATAAAGCGTTTCTTGCTCATATAAATTGCTGTTGGAACTGAAATATGAATCGAAGATGTGAGAAACCAGATCAGCAGTTGTGGCAATACATACACGTTACAAATTTTTTCCCATGATTTTTCATCTCTAAGGCCACTGTCCCCCTAGCTGGTGCTCTAGACTAATTCGAGTCATGTGTTTTTCGTATCCTATTCCGCATTATTTTGGAAATAATTTTTACAATACTATAATTCGAATAAGCAGATGGGCCCAAGACATGACGTCGCAAGGCGAGGTTTTCGCTAGTTGTTTAGTGATGCAGGCGTAAAATGAGCAAATCAAGAAAATCGTGTGCACGCTTGAAAGAGGCAGGAAGATGTGAGGCTATAATGACGTATAATTATGAGATGTACTTTAGCACGCCAAGACCCGTACACATTCTAGTGTGATCACGCACATACAAGGAGAAAATGAGGCAGCAAATGCGGCATCCAAAACAAAGATGCAAAACACTTTACCCGAAACAGGCGAATGTAGAATAGGAATTGTTGTGGTGTTGCGGAAATCTGTGTAGGTAGTGGTGGTGTCCCACATCTTAGTTCGATGTTGATGAAGGTGGCTAGAATATCGGAGATCATTATTTGAAGGTGTTGGTTGATTTAATTCGTTTGAACGTCGCGTACTTTACGTTGTCAAGATAACATTAGTGCAAACATGTTTAGAAGCCACAACGTGTCAGCATGAGAATTAAAGATTTAGCTTAATTTCTGTTTTTCCCACACTTTGACTTTATTTAAAGGAGATCTCACTGCTAATTTCTCTATTGCATGTCCCTTCAATATAAGCACTAGGGTACAACTAGACAGAGGTGTTAGCAGCACTTGTCGGTTTCGTGAGCAGAATGAAAAAAGTAGTGTTATTGCGCAGCGATCGCTATGCTGTCGTGGCGTGGAATTCTATAGGTCAAATGAAATAAAAGAAATTGTGTTGGCGAGCTTTTGTGATGAAGAAGCTGACATGTGCGCATATGTTTTGCCTTTTACCATTGTCAGACTGTTTTATTTTCGAGTCTTAAGAAAAGCCTTCATTGCTTTCTAGACCACTGTATAATGTGAGGTAGACACATTACGTCAACTTATTTCTTCATCTGTAACAAAAATAAAAAGAGAAGCATGGAGGTTTAGAAACGTAAATTCATTAATTTTTTCTTGCCGCAAAAACACGGCGGTGGAGTTTGGAGATGCAGTGTGTGGTAAGATATATTACTTTTCCTTGTTGTATGTGTGTGTGTATACTACAATCTATCTATCTATCTATCTATCTATCTATCTATCTATCTATCTATCTATCTATCTATCTATCTATCTATCTATCTATCTATCTATCTATCTATCTATCTATGTTTGGGCGTCTCTCTACCTTCGTACAGGCACCGTGCATACGTTACCGGCCGCCACAGTCGCTTGCTGCCTCCAGCGCCAAAGCGGCCACGGCAGCAGATTTGGCGGGATACGGGAGCAGACGACGCAAGCGGCGGCATGCCACTGCGCCGTGCTTTGGTGCTTCACTTGAGGCGTTTTCGTTCCCGTTTGCTTTAAAAAGACGGTAAATTGTTAGCAGCCGTGAGAGAACCGTAGTGTTAGCGCGTGTGCTTTTTTTCGCCAGACTTCATGCACCCTCAGGCGAACGCAGCCACATCAAATTCTTCGCGAAAACGACAACGGAGGCGACGAGCCCGTTGAGCAAAACTGCACGCTTGTAGCGCAGGCCGCTTGCTTCACTAAACGATCAATGCTTATCGCCTTCGAGCTAAGGCGGCAGCAAACTCGGCGGCAGCTTAAAACAGACAACAGCAGCGATTGTACTGTCACGGCCGCTGCAGGGGTGCCTTCGAGGAGCGTTGCCTTATGCCTTGTGCTATGCTCTTCTTATCGTCCAACACTCGCAGCTGCCTGATCGCGTTGATAACGCGGACGGACCTTTGCTCTGACCACTCGCCAAGTGCGCAAAGCACGAAAAGCGTTGACGTCGGAAATGGCGTCGTTCCGCGATCGCTCCCTAGTGCGGGCGACTGAGAACATCCTTCCAAATCTGTGTTTGTTGCCGCTAGAGGCGCCTTCATGAGTTACGTCTGCATGGAGCCTATACACTAATTGGAATAGGAAGACATGAGTGCAGGAACAACACGAATAACAGGTTATAAATAACGTTGTAGTAGGCAGTGTGCTTGGCGTCCCCGTAAAAGAGGAAGAGACATAGGAGCTCGCCCATCATGGCCGTGACATCAGCTTAGTCACCCGACGAATAAATGTTTGTTCAGAAGGTTGCGTGGTCGAATCACGTCCGGGTCACCAACCTGTGGGAACAGAAGGCTTAAAACAAACAAACATTTATTCGTCCGATGACTAAGCTGATGTCACGGCCCTCATGTCCGAGCTTCTCTGTCTCTTCGTCTTTTACGGGTACGCCAAGCACACTGCCCACTCCAACGTGCAGTGCCCTTCGGGTACGTCATGGCACCCTTTTCCCAAAGTGACTTACGGAGCATACCTTGGCCTCTAAAATACGGGCAGGCACCAGAAGTGAAGAAGAGTAACAGTACATGAATTTCGCTTCTCTACCTGTAGAAAACTTCAAGCGATTGTGGCCGCTTGCAATTGGGCTATATAACAGTGTACTGTAAAATACAAAGAACGCAGTCAATCTTGTGGGCAGTATATTTTACACTTTATTTCTTACTTCCTATAGCACAACAATGGAAATGAGCTTAATGTCTCTTGCATCACAATCATTTCATATTTAGCGCTTTCCTGGCAGACAATCATCCAAAGTTCAGATTGGGGCCTCCCCTTGATGCTTTAACCTCGAGGATAAGCTGATGTGCAGCCAGGAAGTAATGAACAACGAACTATCAACGATTGTATTGAGGTAGCCGAGACGTGATTATAAAACAGACTGGGGATAAAATCTGCACACTTTAATATAACTTTAATATACACTAAGTCCAGCAAGTAGCCCAGCAAAATATTCCGAGGTTAGTTTACTACACGCAGGCATGGGAGAGTACTGCAGAGCAAGCAAAATATGGCGAAGTGTTCAGTCTTCTTTGAGCTCTGAGGGTCGAATTTTCGCACCAAGAGAGCAGCCTCCTGATTATTGTTATTATTGGATGCTGTTTCCCCTGTGCTACGTCGAGTAGTGCCCAATTCATACCGTTGCGCAAAACAGCGACATCCAAGACGACTTCATTGTGGCAACCGCCACAAAGCACCGCCGCATTGCCGACAGCTGGGCACAAAAATGAGTATAGTATTGCAAGGGGTCAAAAATCTAAGTGAGGCTGAGAATGTGGAAAGGCAACGTATAGCGCAGTCCTATATAGCATTATATAACGAAGGGTGGGAAAAAGAAGTGAGGGTGAGGAGGAGCAAAAGGGAAGATGAGAGGGTGAAGTATAGCACAATCTTGTATACTACAGTATATGAAGGGGTGAAAAAGAGAAGTGAGGGTGAGGAGGCGAGAAAGAAGGAGGACAATGCCACGAGCTTCGCTGCTTCCTCAGTCTTCGCACCACTACCCTCTCCGGAAAATCTCATATGACACGTATCACACATATCCAATAATCTCGTATGATCATACGAGAACACATGATTCTTATGTGTTCATACGAGATTATTTGATACGTGTCTTACGTGCCACATGAGATTTTTCAATAGGGCAGTGCGTCGCTGTCCAAACTTTTGCTTGGCAGTCGGTCCCACAAGGCCACTTCTTAAGTGCTTGTCCACCTAAGTGACCTGAAACATGCTTCTGCCGTTCATCGTGTGAGAATCATGGTTGTACCGGTACGTGCATCAGGGCGTCAATTCACTCTCTCCTACCACAGCCGCGCTGGGATAAAATTATGCCAAGACTTTCACAGATTGTTATGGGGGTGACTGTTCGAGATGAGTACGCATGCACCGTCAAACTCACGCTCAACTTAGTGTTTTTCCTACTATAAAACATCACTGAGCTTAGGGTTCGTTCTGGGAAAGTACCCTGTACCCGCCGCATAGGCCGCGGAGGCACTACTATTACGTCAACCTAAAGGCGGTTTCTGTTTTGGCAGGAACGGAGGGAACAGCTAAGGAAGTAATAATAATAATAATTATTATTATTATTATTATTATTATTATTATTATTATTATTATTATTATTATTATAATTATTATTATAGTAATAATAATAATAATAATAATAAATAAACTGATCCCATGCTCTGTGGGAATTGGTTTCACGCGAAACAGGCAGCCAGTAGTTCTATTGTACCTATTTTTTGGTTTGGAGCTAAGCGTTACGATGGATCAATGTGTTTTTGTCGATAAAGGAGTTACGTGCATATCATGGGCTTTACAAGCACGTCGACAACACAGACGTTTAAACGGTAACTTATGGTCTGACGTAGTATAAGCACTCACGTTAGAGCACGGACGTCTGTGTTGTCGAAACGAAGTGCACGCTACGGTGGGATAATGTGAATTTCATACTTAAATTTCGTTAGCGTATTCTTCTTGGGTCCAGTAACTTGGATATATCTTGCTGAATCATAGGAATACAAATGGAACGTTAATTAGACTATTAGAGAAAGGCTCACATGAAGTAAAGTGGAATTGAACATTTACAATTTCTCTATATTTTTGCAGGTGTATGCACTGCACTGACGTCGCTCGCGTGCACGTTTGTGCTTGTAAAGTGGCTCACAATTAGACAGACGGGAAACGGTCATGGTACCAATGTTATAATATACGGCGTTGCTATCAGTTTATGTTACGACATGGGACGTTACAGCGCATAGAGCTGAAACGTTTCTAGTAAACATCCGTTTGTACAAAATTATCTCCACTAAAGTAATTGCTATCTGGATCTAAAATATAGCATAGGGACCCAGAAAAAGAAAAGTTGCAGGACGCTTGAGCTTCACTTCAAAAGTAGAACGTGATAGCGAATTCAGGACCCGTTTGCATCACCGTCATTCTGGATACCTTCAAATCTCTGCTCGGTGGACACCTCAACCATGCCGCAAGGGAAAGAAGGTTTCCACGAGTAACTGCGGCCTTATAAAATTATCCTAGATTTCCTACTGCAAGTACACTAGCGAAGCGCCCACTACGGCATAATCCTTCCTGTTGCGAATCAGCGATGTACCCCATAAGTGTCTGTAATGTAACACGTTAACCTACGCAGCTGCCCACTTTGTTGATGCTTCTCTCTCTCATCTTTCTATTCCCCTCCCCTAATCTCCTCTGGCCATATAAAATTATCCTAGATTTCCTACTGCAAGTACACTTGCGAAGCGCCCACTACGGCATAATCCTTCCTGTTGCGAATTAGCGATGTACCCCATAAGTGTCTGTAATGTAGCACGTTAACCTACGCAGCTGCCCACTTTGTTGATGCTCCTCTCTCTCATCTTTCTATTCCCCTTCTCTAATCCCCCCAGTGTAGGGTAGCCAACCGGAAGTCTTTCTGGTTAACCTCCCTACCTTCTCCCTTTCTGTTTGCTTCCTCCTTCCTTGGTGATACTGATGCTTAAACGTATCTAATTGCTTTGTGATGGGTGTGTGTGGTGAAGTACCTGAACAAATGCGGGCGTAGCAGACGACAGCGCGGCATCTCCTAGAAGAGGATGAAAATGAAGCAGTTAGGAAGCTCGCGCAGAA
Source organism: Rhipicephalus appendiculatus (assembly GCA_030522465.1). Lineage (NCBI taxonomy): Eukaryota > Metazoa > Arthropoda > Arachnida > Ixodida > Ixodidae > Rhipicephalus > Rhipicephalus appendiculatus. The sequence goes on along the minus strand of JALIZH010025931.1, from coordinate 57,177 downwards.
GAAAAAAAGAGAAAAAAGAAGGGGCTCGTGCGAGAGAGGAAAGCAGTTGGAACGCCGGCAAGACGTGGCGAGAGAGCCTAGGGCGGACCCGCAACTACGCGCGAGGTTCCGAACGCCGGGCTGCTCTTTTCGAGCCGTTGAAGTCCTCGGACGATGGTGTGACCTGGCGCGAGTTCCGGGAGAGCCTGCTGTCGGACATCTCCCAGATAGCGAGCGTGCTCGAGACGCCGGAGCCACCAGTTACCACGTCCAGCGAGCTGTGGCTGCCTACTGCTGGCGACTTCGCCTGAGACTGGGGTCCATCGGCACCGGGACGTTCGCCTGTGCACACAAGCGACCGGCCACCCTGCAGCGAAGCAACGAGCCGCACCCCGCAAGGCACCGGACTCTGCAGACTCGTGAGACTGTGTTTGTTTTTTCTGTTTGTTTGTTTTTTCGCGTGCACGGGCCCGTGGTATTGTCAGTCTTGTAATGTGTCTGTGTCGTCAAATATAGCTTCCTCTTTGTGTCCGCACTGTCTCCATCCTCCTCGCGTCACACGCCTTGCGATATGACGAACCTTACCATCACATATATGGCGTCCGCGAGACAGGACTGCTCTTATTCCATCTAACAAGAGCATCACATTGCATATGTGTGTGTTACGGTTGATGATGGAGGCAGATAAGCTGACGGCGATTGGAAAAGAGCTAGGTTTGAGTGGCTCAGCACTTAAAGAATGGATTGACCAGGAACGCGCACGTGAAAAAGAGGCACGTGAAGCTCGTCTGGCTGAGCGAAATACAGCGAAAGAAGCCGAGGCGGAGGCCATCGCTCGATTGAAAGCAGAGAAGGAAGTTCTCGAGCTAAAGTTAAGGCTGCGTGAGTTAGACGCGACAGCAGGTAGCTCGACTACTGGGCAGCTTACCGAGGGTGTGCCCCTAGGCACCACGCAGAGCTACCAAAGTCCGCATAAACTCATCCCAGCATTTAACGAAGGACGCGATGAGCTCGACGCATACATACAGTGGTTTGAGCGCGTTGCTACTAGCCAAGACTGGCCACAGGACAAATGGGCCCTATCGCTAAGCCTTTGCTTGACTGGAGAAGCCTTAAGTGTTGTAGGTAGGATGGCACCTGAGCATGCCATGGACTACATAACCTTAAAGAAAACGCTACTACAACGCTTTAGGTACACGGAGGAAGGCTATCGGAACAAAGTTTCGATCGGCGAAACCCGACAACTCAGAAACGGGCACGCAGTTTGCCGGACGTCTATTGGGTTATTTTGACCACTGGCAGGAGATGGCCAAGACAGACCGGACCTACGATGCTCTGCGAGACAAGATAGTCGCAGAACAGTTTCTCGCACAATGCCATGAGAAACTGGCAGTGTTTCTTAAAGAAAGAAATTGTCAAGGTCTGGACAAACTAGCGGAGGCTGCAGATCATTATCTGGAGGCACAGGGATTGGTTAACCTCGGCAAAGGGAAAGGTGAAAACCTGAGCAAACCACCAGGGCAAACTCGAACGTCTGTGCGGCAAGAAGAGAAGGAAAGGCCACAGTGCTTTCTTTGTGGCAAACGGGGTCATAGAGCCGCCGATTGCTGGACTAACACCAAGAGTCCGAACACGAAGCAACCTTTCTGTGAAAAGTGTCGCCGCACGGGGCATAGGACAGTTGACTGCCCCAAAAAGAACAGCAGTGTCGAGAACGCCTCGTGCTCTGTACAGCACGTAGATGGGGCTACGACCATTAATAGAGAGTCACGGGCTTTGCGCTGTGTTCCCGATAGTTCGGACTGCGAGGGAATGAAACCGCCCAAGCTGAACGAAAAATCTATGCCCACGGCCGAAGGTGTACTTGAAGGACACCCCGCTACGGTACTGCGAGATACGGGATGCGACTCAATCATTGTCAAGAGGTCTCTCGTGGCGGATAGCAAGCTGACTGGAAACATTTCCTCGATCTGCCTCTTGGACAGAAGGTTATTGAAGCTGCCCGAAGCAGATGTGGAGATTACTTCACCTTTTTTCACGGGTAGGACTCGAGCCATCTGCATGGATAACCCCTGATATGATGTTGTCCTGGGAAATGTGGAAGGTGTTCGGGACGCCCACAATCCTGATAACGACTGGAAGAAACATCTTTCCGCTCCGAATGCTGCAGACGAGTATGAGTATTTTGGCGCAGAAAATTACAGTTCTGCCCTCGGATACTTCGCCGCAGAGACTTCAACACCGACTGCTGGAGAAACAGGTGTCAAGACAAAATTCGCAGCGGTAAACCGACAGACAACAGGAAAGCCGCACTTGCTACCGGCACCAGCTATCAACCCTTTGGACATCAGCCCACAGGACCTCAGAACCAGACAAAAGAAAGACAGTAGCCTGCGGAAATGCTTCGAAGCAGTTGACCAAGAGGTAAAGACCAGGTTTGCTGACATACTGTTCTTTATAAAGGAGGGTATTCTTTATAGCAAGTACACGCTTCGTTCTAAGAGACAAGTAGAACTGCTTGTTGTCCCAAGGTGTCTCCGGCATTTTGTGGTGGAAATGGCCCACGAAGGCATCCTTTCGGGCCATCAAGGAATTAAACGAACCACAGACCGGGTACTCGAAGTGTTCTACTGGCCAGGGGTTCAATCAGACATAACACGATTTGTTAAATCGTGTGATACGCGTCAAAGAACCATTCCGAAGCATTTGGTCGGTCGTGTACCACTCGGAAACACTCCTATAATTGACACTCCATTTAAGAGAGTAGCCATTGATATCGTGGGACCAGTGTCACCGATGTCAGAGAGCGGAAACAAGTACGTTCTCACAATGGTGGATATGGCAACGCGTTATCCCGATGCCGTGGCACTGCCTAGCATCGAAACGGAGAAAGTTGCTGAGGCGCTCCTAGAGATGTTCTCTCGTGTAGGAGTTCCCCGGGAGATAATCAGTGACAGAGGCACATCATTCTCGTCACGCCTAATGAAGGAGCTAAGCCGACTTCTCTCTTTCACACAACTGCCAACAACTCCTTATCATCTCATGGCTAATGGCCTTGTAGAGAGGTTCAACGGCACCCTGAAGCAGATGATAAGAAGAATGTGTCAGGAAAGTCCGAAGAAATGGGACCGGTACTTGGCGCCCTTACTTTTCGCTTATCGCGAAGTTCCTCAGTCCAGCTTAGGCTTCTCCCCGTTCGACATGCTCTACGGCCGCTACGTCCGCGGTCCCCTGGCCATATTGAAGGAGTTATGGGCCAGTGATCATCTTGATGATGATACGAAGACATCCTACGGGTACGTAGTTGAACTGCGGAATCGTCTTGAGGACACCTGCCGTTTAGCCAAGGAGGAGCTCCGGAAAGCGAAGATAGTGCAGAAGAAACATTATGACCGAAAGGCCAGACCTCGTCAATTATCCCCGGGAGACAAGGTTCTATTACTGCTCCCTTCGAATACCAACAAATTGGTTCTGACCTGGAAAGGGCCCTTTACTGTCCTTGAGAGGAGAAATGATGTTGATTACGTCATTGACCTCGGCACCAGAAGTACGTTATTTCATATAAACCTACTGAAAAAGTATGAGGAACGGCTGCCTGCGCCACCGTCATTACATGAAGCCTCAGCTGCTTTCCAGGCGGATGACACCGAAAGCGACGAGCTACCATGCGTATCATTCCAACGAAAAGAATCGTCTGTCGACGTAAGCATATCGGAGACACTTTCTCCTGCCCAGCGCGTGCAAATCACGGATCTGCTGAACATGTACGACAACGTATTCACGGATGTTCCCGGCAAAACGCACCTCGTCCAGTGTAAGCTAAGAGTGACCACTGATACACCCGTAAGCATGCGGCCGTACCCAATGCCATTTGCTACCCAAGAAGCGGTTCAGAAAGAAATAGCAGATATGCTACGACAAGGCATCATAGAACCATCAGAGTCCGCTTACCAGTCACCTGTAGTAGTGGTGAAGAAAAAGGACGGAACAATGCGCTTGTGCATAGATTTCAGACAACTTAACAAGATTGTAGTCAATGATAACGAGCCTATACCCCGGGTGGACATCATCTTTGGACAACTTGGAAAGGCAAAGTACTTCTCGAAGTTTGACTTCGCTAAGGGCTACTGGCAGGTGCCCATGGATCAAGACTCCAAACCGATGACAGCTTTCGCTACAGCATCAGGCCTGTATCAATTCAGATTCATGCCGTTTGGTATTAAAACCGCTCCTGCCGCGTTCAACCGCCTCATGAGGAAAGTGGTAGCAGACATACCACATACCTATTACTACTTTGACGATGTGCTCATTGCTACGGAATCCTGGGCTGAACACGTGGCTATACTGGAGTCTTTTCTCAGACGAGTTAGAGAGGCTGGTTTGACCATTCGGTCAACAAAGAGTGAGATTGGTCAAGAGTCGGTGAAATTTCTCGGCCATCTCGTTGGCCAAGGTATCATTCAACCACAAGTTCAAACACTCGACAAAATACAGGCTGCGAAGCGCCCCCAGACGAAAAAAGAAGTACGCTCGTTCTTGGATTTGACAGGTTATTATAGAGATCTCGTACACAATTACTCCGAAGTCTCTTACCCGCTCACCGAATTGACAAAGAAGAGGGCCCCTAACAAAGTTCTCTGGGGAGAACTAGAGCAGAAAGCCTTTGATGTACTCAAGATTTTGCTATCTACGCTGCCCATTCTGAAAGCACCTGACTTTTCAAAGCCTTTTGTACTCCGCACCGATGCATCATCGAGAAGCGTAGGTGCCATGCTCATGCAGCGTCACGAAGGAATACTGCACCCAGTATCATACGCAAGCCGTAGACTGCAACCACGCGAAGCTGCTTATTCTACAGTAGAGCGAGAGGCCCTTGCTCTTACGTGGGCGGTCCGGAAATTTCATATATACTTATTCGGACGCACGTTCATTTTACAGAGTGACCACAAACCCCTTGTGTACATCAAGTCGGCCAAGCACGTAAACAGCCGTGTGCTACGGTGGAGCCTCATACTTATGGAGTATGACTTTTTGGTCGAGTATATAAAAGGTAGCGAAAATGTAGGCGCATATTATATGAGCCGTTTGCCATCTCCATAAGCAACGTCTACATCAAGACTTGGTGTTTAGGGGCATTAACGTCGTATAGTTCCAACCTTACAGTGCGATACTATACAGGTGTCATGACGCTTTAGTTTTGTGGATTGTTCGTACTTTTTCATGCTGTGTACTCTTGCAAGTATTTTCATACGTGCCGAGTGTGCGGTGCTCGGAACTGTCATAACTGTTCCATGTGCCGCGTGTGCGGGGCTCGGAACTGCTTTGGTGTGCAATGGTGCTTGTGTGGGTGTTTTTCCGTCAGCGTACCACCACGTCCCCAGTGCCCTCAAGTTCTTCTAACGGAAGAACTTCCTTAAGTGGGGGGTGAATGTGGTGAAGTACCTGAACAAATGCGGGCGTAGCAGACGACAGCGTGGCATCTCCTAGAAGAGGATGAAAATGAAGCAGTTAGGAAGCTCGCGCAGAAGAAAAAAGAGAAAAAAGAAGGGGCTCGTGCGAGAGAGGAAAGCAGTTGGAACGCTGGCAAGACGTGGCGAGAGAGCCTAGGGCGGACCCGCAACTACGCGCGAGGTTCCGAACGCCGGGCTGCTCTTTTCGAGCCGTTGAAGTCCTCGGACGATGGTGTGACCTGGCGCGAGTTCCGGGAGAGCCTGCTGTCGGACATCTCCCAGATAGCGAGCGTGCTCGAGACGCCGGAGCCACCAGTTACCACGTCCAGCGAGCTGTGGCTGCCTACTGCTGGCGACTTCGCCTGAGACTGGGGTCCATCGGCACCGGGACGTTCGCCTGTGCACACAAGCGACCGGCCACCCTGCAGCGAAGCAACGACCCGCACCCCGCAAGGCACCGGACTCTGCAGACTCGTGAGACTGGGTTTGTTTTTTTTTTGTTTGTTTGTTTTTTCGCGTGCACGGGCCCGTGGTATTGTCAGTCTTGTAATGTGTCTGTGTCGTCAAATATAGCTTCCTCTTTGTGTCCGCACTGTCTCCATCCTCCTCGCGTCACACGCCTTGTGATATGACGAACCTTACCATCACAGTGTGCTTTTATGTGTATTTTACATTGATCAAACAAACGTAATTGCTTGATCGATGTAAATTATATTTTTCGCCAAAATATTTAATAACTGGCAAAGTGCCCCTCTAGGTCCTCTGGGATCATCCGCTGCTTGGGCATCACCGGCAAGCCACAGCAGTTGGCTGAGGTAATCGTAGCTAAACACGGCTTCGAATTTGTCTCACACGCATGCTTTAGACATTTATACGATCAGTTAAAAGAGTAAGATGTAAAGGTATATCGCTATGCCAGCCCACCTTTCAACCACGCATGCTATGACCGTCCTATGATAACGCCGTTGAAATGCATGTAGCTGTTGAAGGGTGACGGGGTGGGAAAGACGAATACAAACCCAACAATCCTAGAATGTGTATTTAGAAGAAGACAGTTATCAGAAGGTGATTTTATCCTCCCTCGGTAAACTGAATCAATCTTGCCAACGCTGCAGGTCTCGTAATAGTATTATATTCCTCTTATCAGAATTAGAATCTGATTTATGTTGGCCTGGTTCTTGGATTATGCTTCCCCTTACCCAAAGGAAAAGTCAAAGTGTATTCCAATCAATAATTCGAAAGAAAATTGAATTCATTTGCGATGCCAAATAATTCTTCAAATTTGTTAGAAGGATCTTTTGGAGGTCATACGCTGCCTAACCTGACACCACCCCGCGGCGAGGTGCAGCAAGGAAAACTTTGAGATTTTATTCGCAACTCCATAAAATGCTGCGTGTGCTGGCAACACTGTTCGAAAAACCAAAGATGGCTACACTTAACAGGGCCAACGCGGCACTTACGCTTGGCGCTGTGCTGAAGTTTCTTGATTGTGGCGTGGGATAACGTTGCTTCGTCGAAGGCGTAATGGTGCTCGTCGCCGACCACCTGATTCTCATCGGCATAAAGGATTTCACTGGCGAAACAGCTGAAATAGTTGCGCTGTGGGTGCAAACATCGACCCTCTTCGGCGAACCGTTTCAGATTTACTTCAAGTTGAAGAACTTGTCCAGCGAGTCCGAGGTGGAAAAATGCAACTGGTCATGTGTAGCGGGCCTCTCCGAAAGGTGCAAGCACTTGTGAGCTGCGTTGCTGCACTGCTACAGATAAGGCCTCCACAGTTTTCGAGGTAACTGTGCGCTGCGACTCGTGTTGCCGATTGCATGCACCCCATTGAGTTCCGCTGTCCCGTCAAAAGTTGAATATGCATGCCGTTCACTCTGCCTCTTTTTCTTCTCATGTGATGTGTTTATCCATTCCCTCCACCCCCGCCCCCCTCCTCCAGCCCGAAACTTTTCTACACGTAACGTAGTTTTCTATTGCCTTCAGTGTCAAGGGCATGGTCAGCTTTTTGCACCTCACATGGCTTTACGCTACTTCCAGGATCGGCACACGTTTTACCATCTGGTAATTTTGTGTGATAGCGTTATCACGTAACGTCATGTTATCTGAGTTTGTGATGACGTCATAACGACCTCACAAATTTTGATTTCTGATGTCGCAATGCCGTCACTTGCTGACTTCATGAAGACGTAACCTTTGATTAGGGGGTGCGTGAGTTTTTGCATCGTTCTTGTTGACTCCCAAGCTCACATTTATCGTATTGCGAGGCATCTAAGGCACTCACATTAAACTATCACTCTTAACTTGAACCACAATCATCAATTTCGTGCCACTACGCCAAGGCGTATTTGTAACGCAGAGGTCACCTCGAGAAGCGCGTGATTGATACTGGTTCAGTCAAGTGCCACAACGATGCAAGCGGTTCACAATCTTTCAATGCACGCATTAAATTGATATTAATTATTTACACTGACGCTTAACTGACCACTATTAGATGTGAAGCATCTTATGGCGAAGCTTAATCCGGTGGTGGTGGTGGTGGTGGTGGTGTGCCGCGTGCCCTCCCTTACTGCGCATGCGCAAACCCTTTAAAAATATAAATAAAAAACTCCTTTCCCCCTCTCTCTCCTCTAGGCACCCTCCCCGCGGCCACCACACCCTCACTGCGCATGCGCCTCCCCTCCTCTCTCCCCTCCTACGCTCCCCCCCCTCTCTCCTCTAGGCATCCCTGCCCGCGGCGTCCACACTCCCACTGCGCATGCGCGTCCCCTCTCTCTCTCCTCTCATATGCTCCCCCCTCTCTCCTCTAGGCATCCCTGCCCGCGGCGTCCACACTCCCACTGCGCATGCGCGTCCCCCCTTCTCTATCCTTTCCTATGCTCCCCCCCCTCTCTTGTCTCGCGACGCCGACGCAGGCAGCGTCTGCTAGCGAGTTTCTTGGTTGAAAAAACCGACTGCTCGCGCTGCACAACCGTTCACTGGCCACTCCGCATATATGGCAATGGATTTTGACCTGCAAGGTGGTGCCGGTGGGAGATTTCTCCTGTGTGTTGTTGAAGAATAAAAAAATTCGCAGCGTGCGCGTTAACTAAAAGCGGACTGCGGGTCTCTGTGTCCAATCGGAGTCTTCCGTCTCTCATTGTCCATTAGCAGCGATTGGCGTGTTCCAGTAGGAAACACCGCTCCATCACTGCGTGCTTTGCGCCTCCCCAGTTTTCTCTCCTGCGCAACGCTGCGATGAGCGCCAGCGTCAACGCCGCCGCCAGTGTAAGCGTTAGGGCCCGCTGCTTCACATCTACACATGGTTCCCTTTAGCGGGAGATGGTGTAATTTTTTTTAGGTAAAGTTATGCTTCCACATCATGTGTCTTGTAGAACGGTGAACTTCAACCAGAACCACCGATTTCAATCTTTAAGAAGACATTTCTGAATACCGTGAAAAGCGAAGTAACTGCTCGACCAAGTATGCTTAGAAGAGAACGATAAGTGTCATTCAGTGCCCGCGCAACTAATAGCACAAGTCAAGTTCTCCAAATGTTCAATTTACACATGAATCATTTGTGGCGACGACATTTCCCTGTTAAATAATTCGTGTTCTGTGGATATCAGTAAAACGAAATTTCTTGCCCTGTACCTGCTTCAGACTAGTTCTTTTGGGGAACAATCGAGATGAAGCTGATAAATCATTTTCATTGAAGATGTGTCACGCAATCAAAACTGATTTTAAATGTTGTAAACGTATTCTTTATTTTCCTTTATGCTTCGCACAGCACGGGATCATAGACTCTAACAGGGTATTCAGTGGGACACGATTCCTTGAAGAACTTCACGCAGGGATGGTTGTCAGACCACTCACTTAGATTGGGCTTTGTATTGAGGTCCGTTCTCACCCATAGCTCACATTTTGCTTTATCTGTAGCAGAAAAGAGAAGTCACGCCCAATAACATTTAGCGTTTACAACTCATCGACATTATTATGTTCTAACAAGAAACGTAATATGAACAACTGCCATTTGTGGCCGTTACCAATATATTTCATCTAGCAGTGCGAACGTAATGCTTCAAAATCACCAATAAAGAATTCACACAATCACTGTGATTCCCCCTTTTCGTTGGTGTCCGAGTTTAATGTAGTCGCTGGTATGCCCGATTCGCACAAACACTCTGTCAACGCTCGAACTTTTTATTCGGCTTAACTTTCGTGTACAGTGCGATGTGAGTGTACGTTTAATTAATTACTTAATTTAGTTAGTTTTCTTCTTTTCATTTAGTATACCTTCAGGGCCAATGCGGCATTATAGAGGGGAGTGGTTACAAGGAAGCAGGTTAATACAATGAACCGGAGTAAATAAAGCAAAACAAAAAAGTATAGGAACACAAATGACACGTATATATACAATGATTGTTCTGAGGTTCCTAGATGCCGGTTGAACGAGACGAAAAAAGGTTCCTGTCATAGGCATGCCGCAGGGCTCCACTTCAGGAGGGGCGAAGGTTCGTCGCAGTGCCCTCTCCCTATCATGTCGGTGTGACTCTTGCCCCCCCCCCCCCCCCCCCCTTTTTCCGTGCGCACGCTTATGGTTCCTGTAGTTATACATTGTCAGCTAGGACGTCCTGGAATAACTGATGATCAGGAATGGCGACCGTTGAGGCAGGAAGGCGATTCCACTTAATCAAAATGCACGGTACAAATGATTGCAAGAAGGCGTTAGATCTGCATGATGGAATGCCAACGTTAAGAATATCGTCCAGTCTGGGCGATAGATAAGGAGGCGGAGATAATAGGTTTGTTACGTAGATGCGGGTGATGAACTGGAAGAGGCACAGACGGAAAATTTTGTCACGAACGCGGGTAGGCGGAAGGCCAGAGGTGAAGCCCAGCTCAAAGACGTTCGTGCAGACCCGGAGTCTGCATGCTTCGTAGACGCGGCGCAGTACGGTCGATCGGCCAACTTCTCGGTCGTCGCAGTTGATCACGCAGGTTGTGTTACCCACTCCGCGTCTATCAGGAACGCCACTCCCGTGAAAGCTGAACAGGTAGCTGTAGCTCTCGCTCTCCTTGACGATTCACGGCAACACATCTACACAGATTCACGAGGGGCGGTCCGAGCCTTTGCGTCCGGATCAGTATCGGCCGAGGTAATTAGTATATTAGGTCATAGGGATATTTCTCCTCACACCATCATTTGGTTTCCGGCTCACCTCGGATCCCATCTGGCCTCCATGGCAAACCTAAACGAGATCGCCCACGCCCGAGCACGCGAACTTACTCACCGTGCTGGGCAGCCTGGGGGGGTCTTCAAACTCCAACCTAGCGGTCTTCAGGGACGTTCTCCTAACTTTCAACGAGGTGACTAAACATTACCAGCTGGGCAGAAGGGTCTTCCCCTTTCCTCATGTGAAGCTCTCTAGAGCACAGGCATCTACCCTCCGCATGCTTCAAACCAGGTCATATCCAAACCTTCATTCCCACAGCCAGTTCATAGAAGGCATTGATCCAACATGCCCAGATTGTGGCTCCGCATCTACGTTAGACCACATGCTCTGGCAGTGCCCCTCATTACAGAGTTCTCAACGCACGACCGAAGAGGAATGGAGCTCTGCGCTACGGAGCTCAGAGCTTTTACATCAACTCAGGGCCGTCCAGAGGGCTCACGACGCGGCGATGAGGCTCGGCCTACCCGTCCCGACGTGGGAGCGGCCCGCTGCTCTACCGCCTTGAGCGGTAGTGTTCCTCAGGACCTCAATAAAGTTCTGTGTCTGTCTGATGGCAAAGATGTTTATTTAAGGCTTACTTTCATAAGATTGATACTTGCGGTTCTGTTATAGCTAGAAAGAATGAAACGAGTGCAGCTATTCTGATCAATTTTCAGTAAATGTTTAAAGTTTAATTGGCCTGGGTCCCAGATTGACTCGCCTAATCAAGTTGTGGGCTTACTAGGGTTTTGTGGAGGACTCTATTTGAGGACGAATGTGCTTTCAGAAAGTTGCGTGGAAAGTAACTAAGCATTCGCTTAGCATCACTGGTAACATGCGCTATGGTGCTGGTTCAAGTGAGATCGAATGTGATTGATGACTTGTAAGTTGTTGCCAGATTTAAGGAATCATACAGGTATGCAATAAGAGGTTGTAGATACGCGAATGAATTTTAGACTCGAGTGCAATAAACTACGAGTTGCAACCTGCAGCAGCGGTGTTAGGGTCATCTTGAAGCCTGGTTACGTCAATATCGCAAGGTCTTTCTGTTTAATTTTCGTAGTCGTCAGCAATTAGGTGAACTTGAGATGAAACACAGACCTCTAAGCCCCGAATGCGAATGAGAAAGAGAACCTTCGGATGAAGTTTGCATTGCTGGAAATTCTTTGAAAGAGTAGCAGAAAAGTATGCGTTAGTGTTTTTCAAATACCTTGCATTAATTAGTTCATAGCCAAGGGCAGACGAGAAATGAAATTGATAAGGGTGGCAATGTGGTCTAGTTTGTATAGCATGATAATGGTAGCGCAAGCTAACGACTAGGACAAAAGAAAGACACATTCGACTTAACAGACCAGAATTTTAGTGATGAGATCCCTTTTTCTGCACCGACGGCTTCGATTGCTCAAGGGTGCATTGCGGCATAATCGTAAGAGTGAGTAGTAGGACGAGTTGCGTGAGCGAGTTTAGAAAAGTTCAGCGTAAGAAACCTTGTTTAAAATGAATGCACAATTGACAGAACAGCGTTATTCATACCATCTTAAAGGGTTCTGGTGTCGTCATGTTGAGGATTCATAGCGCGCATCAACTTTATTGTATCACTAGTTAGCATGGTGACAGCCCGACAAATGCAAGGAATAAACATCATGGTCCCAACATGAACCGAACCCAAGCGTTTTGCGGGGCAATTAGGTATTTTACCACTGAGCCGCGCCAGGTCTCGAAACTCCTTTGGAAATAGACCCTATGAAGGCGCAATGATTGTGAAAGTTCAAGTGTGGTTGCAGTGGTAATATAATTTTATAAACACTACATATGTACTATGATCCAGGCGTCACGTTGGGCTAACGTCTGTTGTATACTTAAGCGCCATTCACTGATAATGTTCTACGTTGCACTAGCCAGGGTTACCATCCTCGCAAGAACAAAAACTACTCAGCTCACCACTTCTGGTGTAGGTAATACCAAGGCTGCTGTTGGCATCGTTACACAAGGTTGAACAACTGGTTATATAAAACATATTCGACTGTTAAACATAAGACTGTGCGTACAACATTTGTACATATGTTTAGCGTCATTTTGTAAGGTTTTGGTCAAAAAATTCCCCATCTCCCGCTAAAGGGAACCATGTGTGGATGCGAAGCAGCGGGGAGATTATTAGCTTGAGCGGGAGGAACGTCGCCGCTCTCATTTCACAGCAGTGGTCCGGGCGCTCATCGCGGCGCTGCACAGGAGAGAGAATGAGGCGCGCGCGCTCCGTCAATTTCATACCACGGAACCACCGTGGCGCCCCCCAGCGGAGTATGCAGCTGTCACACCACCCGTCGTGCGCGCCGCTCCGTAGAAGATTCCTAGAGGAAAGGTCGGGGGGGGACCGTAGGAGAGGAGAAAGAGGGGGGGAGGGGACGTGCATGCGCTGTGAGGGTGTGGGACGCCGGAGCCGCTCCGTAAGTAGAGGATTCCTAGAGGAGAGAGGGGGGAGAGGACGCACATGCGCTGTGGGGATGTGGGACGTGGCCGCCGCTCCGTAGAGTAGATGATTCCTAGAGTACAGGAAGGGGGGTGAGCGTAAGAGAGCATAGGGGAGGGGACGCGCATACGCTGTGGGGGGGGGTTTGGGACGCGGGCGCCGCTCCGTAGAGTAGAGAAGTGCTAGAGGAGAGAAAGGGGGTGAGCGTAGGAGAGAAGGGGAGGGGACGCGCATGCGCTGTGGAGGGTGTGGGACGCGGGAAGGAGGGACGGACTAAGCCCCCCTCCAAACACATGCAAGCAAGATCAAGGAATGGGGTCAACCTGGGCGACAGACACCACCTGCCTAGCCATTGCTAAGCAGCCTCTCTGTGCTCTCGGCCATGACTCTGATGACTGTGGTAGGGTTGACGGCCTTCATATTACTACAGTGTTCTGGTTCGCATAATGGGTGCTTCCCTACTTCATGAAAGTGGCCGGACGCGGGACGCGGGAGGGACGGACATAGCCCCGAGCATAAGATGCTTCGCATCTAATAAAAGAATTACACCACAGTTACATTCCTTCCGCATGCTTCGCGTAACATCGATTCCCACGTTACGTGCCACCTGGCGAATTTTTCTAACTTCTCCTACACGGCGGCATGGCTCATAAACTGGTCCGATGTGTAGAAAGTGTAATGAGTTTCATATTGTGTAACTCTGTTTAAGAAGTTGCCACAACTTCGCAGATTTTTCAAATAGCTGCCTGGCCACATATCTGCAGTGGCGTAGCCAGGGGGTTTCACGCCAGGCCCGTGCCCTCCCCCCCCCCCCCCCCCCCCGAACTATTTTTTTTACCATGCCATATAGAGCACAAAATGACGATCGGCCATATCTTCCTGCCCGACCCCCACTTCGGATCAAAAAGGTGCCCCCCCCCCCCCCCGAAAAAAAAATCTGCCTACGCCCCTGCATAGCTGTGTTTTATTGCACAGTACCCTATGCCGAAGTAAGCTTCCCTCTAGGTGGATCAACGTGAAGTGCTGCACTTATCCTATTCCTGCTGCTTTCATGAACAATATGCACGACACTGGGTGTAAGCCGGTCCTTCTGTGTTTCCACAAGTCGTAGGTATACATAATCGTTTATTAATAGGCTATTGACGTATTTCCTGGGGTGTGTGTCACGCCTCCAACGTCCGTTGCTTAACGGTGACTGACAAGTGTCCTTGATTTCTCTTTGTTAGCCTTCTTTTTCAGTATTCAGTACTTCACGAGTACACGAATAGATACGAAGGTGTCACGGAAACATAGACAGGATATCAGCAGCACGGAATACCACGTAATTACCACTTAGCTTTTCGAGACATTTCCAAATTATAGATTTTATTCAGCACGGGCCAACTCCCATTCTCTATTTTTTCTCTTCCACGAACTCGAAGAATTGCTATTCACACAGACTTAAATGACGGTATCGACGCGTATTCCCATCATTGCTTCCAACACCTTTAAAACCGTTACAACGAGGTAAGCGGCAGCTAAGGCGTTCCGCATTAGTAACGCCTAAGCGCCTACACGTGCATCAACGACGCCTGTGACTTATAAACCCGATTTTAGTAGTCCTTAGATTCGGGCAATACATCGACGGATTGGAAATATTGCGGTCGGAGGCGGCTGCATTCGTCCGTGCCACTCGGAGAACCTCCAGTACTTCTGATGCCGAGCCATCCGACCAACTCCACTACGTTCAAGTATGATACAGGGTTGGGGGGTTTTAGTCTCGAGGAATAGTTTTGGTCCCATGAACACCATTCGTCGTTGTTATTTACTCGCCCTGGAGGATATACTATAGGACAGGCAATGCAGATAAACGGCTTCCCTCTAGTATTTTTTTCGTTGTTCCCCACCTGAACATGGAGTGGCATCGTGAGTGCAGTACCACACCTTGCAATATGATAACACCTTACAATTGGTCGCCGCAACCTCCAATATAACAATTACTGACCACGCGTAATCAAGAGTTTGGCGGAAGATTCTTAGGTGAGATGAATCATTCTTAAGAATGAGGCAGATCAAAAAGCAAAAATGAAATAACTGATTTGGTTTCAAGATTTTTAGCCACTTTGCACAAACCAAACAAGGACCAAGGAAAGAGCACACGCGGACAATCGGAAAGAGCACACATGAATATTGCGCTCGATCGTGTGTGCTCTTTCCTTCGTCCTTGTTTGTTTGGCGCAGTGTTGCCAACAGATTAATTTGTTGCAACTATAGGCCGGCCAGCAGTTGTGCTTGTTTTCAACAACAGTTAAACAATGGCCTTCAGCCTCCACCAGCTCCCGAGCATTCACTCACATAGATGGTGACATTTGTATGGCAGCAAATGGCGTTAATAACTTGAGCATGACAAACCGACACTGAAAATTATACCTGGAAACTTGACACGCAGACTCTCCGTTGTGAAGCCAAGCCTGCGGAGCTTCTGGGCGATTAACCCGGCATCAACTGAGATATCATTCGCGATGGTGAGTGTAGGACAACGTAGTAAGCGCACATGTATGGCTAATGAGTACAATCGCCGGTAAAGAGGGCACCCAAAGAAAAGCAGTGCAGGACGAGAGGACATCGCACGTAACATTGACAAATTCTGCTGTATCACCGCAGAGATACAAAGCGCCGTAAAGCAACTTAGGAAATATAACCACAATAAAACATAAAACACAATGGCATGCTCCAGCGTTTAGCTATAACTAGAAGGAAAAGGTCCACTTCTGATATGCTGTTAAAGCGCCAGTGATAACACGTGAACCTGGCACACCACTCGCGACTTCAGTGAGAATCCACAATGAAAACAGGAAGGCGCTCAAATGGTTTTGGCTATTGCATGAACTCACAGAAAAGCAAATTGCTAGCAAACCCGAAATCGGCTATGTAAGTACCATTTAGATTCTTGAAAACCCATGCAGTGAGGAAGTCCAACTGGTGAATGCCCAACTTAGAGAAGAACGTGTTTTCTGGTCCCATCATGGGCGGAGCCACGAACTTCATCTGGGGGGCGTCCGCTTCCCCAAGATCTTAGTTCCTCACGATATAAATAAAGTTCTCGTCATGTCATATTGCAAGGAGAAAAACATAGTGTCCGAACGTACCAGTATCAGAAGGATGCACATAAAGAGCTTCCAAGACGGAGCAGTTATTATCGCAATACTTGAATCTCCATGTGGGATCCGGAAGGTTGTAGTCATAGGCACCTGCATGTGCGTAAAGCATTGAGTACTTACGGGATATCCTTCTTATAAATAGACCAAATGATTCATTTTCCCAGATTCGTATTCCAGTGAAATATATAGTTCGATTTACGACTCCTCTAAACGTAAGCGATACTGGGAAACTCTAAGAATTTTCTTAAATAACAAAACTACTATTACTATGACCGCTTGTATCGATAGAAATGAAACGGAACACAACTACGAGGGGTGTCCGTAAAATAAGATTCCCAAGGTACTGCAGTCGCGAGGAACGCTTTTACAGGGAATCGAGCAACACTGGCGTGTAGCTCTGTTAAGCCTCTCGGAGTCTCCGCTCCCACAACTTCTCTCCGATGCAGAGTTTTCGCTTGTATTAGAAAGCCGATAGACATGGAGCTCCCACTCGCTTCTCCCGCCAAGTTTGGATCACGCGATGTCATTCGTTTTTTGTGTGCGAAAAACACTGTGCCGCTGAACTATCGCTCCGGAGTGTGTGAAATTTACGAAGCAAAGCGTATGAGTGTACAACGTGTGCGCAAATGTACGTGCTGCTTCTACACGACGCCGGAAACGAAACAACAGTCTCATCAATGGAAAACTCCAGAGTCGTAGAAGCTGCGCAAATGGATGGCGGCGAAGGGATGACCAAGGTCTTTGGGAGAGGACGGGTTATTTTTGTGCGAATTCATGCTAGCCGCTACAACAATCAGTGAGGAACGCTGCTGTGAGACGTTGAAGAACTTTCTCCGCGTGATTCAAAGCAAGAGGAGACGCAGGCTCACGAAAAGACTGCGTTTCCGTCAGGGCGACGCTCGTCCGCACATCACCCACGTAACAAACGATGTCAACAACAAATTTGAATCAGATGCTGTCACACACCCTTCCTTACAACCAAGACGCAGCCGCCCTTAACTACTATCATTTGCCTGAATTGAAGAAACACCTGTGTGGGGCCCTTTGTAGAACTGCAGAAGAGCTGCAAAAGAGGTTTTACGCTCCCTTCAAAGCGCGGCGGGAGAGTTATACTATGCAGGCAGAAAGAAGATTGTACACCACATGTAAAAAATGCATTGATCTCAATGGCGATTATGCCGAAACTAGGAGAAGGTGTAAGCTTTTCAAAAAAGGTATTATTCATGGTCAATAATTATGTCTTTCGTTGTGGAAATCATGGGGAACCTTATTTTACGGACAACCCTCGTACATGTGCCGTTGAGGGCTGGTGTGAGCTACACACTAGGAAAATAACGAGTGAAAAGGTGTCTTTTTTCCCTACAATGTAATTGTCTTCTGGCTCACTTGCGTTTCCCTTCTTTAAAACTCACTCGGCTCTCATGACATTACTTGCTAGTGGACTACGTCACGCTTGCGCAGCGCAAGCCGTTTGGGACCTGGACGTGACAGATAACACAATAAAAGCACGCGAAGCAGAAATACTCCCCAAATATCCAATGTTTCCTTAGAATGTACGGCTTAGTCTTTGCACCTTTGGAAGTGATTTGTCCCTCTACCGGGAGAGAATTCACCTACAGCAGACAAAACATTTGCTAGAAGTCGAGCACACCGCTACGACTGAGGTCCGTTATTGCGCATACTTTCAAGTACAGTCCTCAGTTCTGGTTTCTCTTGGACTTCTTGATACTCCGCCGATACAATTAGATATACTTTCATGTTCAAATTGCACAAATTATGCAACGGCGGTGTGCTACTATCAATTGGCTAAAGGGTCTATCTCCGAAACTTCTGGGTATGCTTGAGCAGCTAGGCGCTCCAGGCAAATGTGACCATGAATTTAGGCACAACCATTAGCGTTGCTTCGCTGAAAATTAGGGGTGTGCGAATATTCGAGTTATGAATTCGAATCGAAGAATACCTAATTGAATAATTCGATTCCACTTTCCAATAGCTGGAGAGCGGTGACGTTGTGGCCGTCGATGAGAGCGTTGAGGTCGCTAGTCCGTCGCCTTGCATTCCGATAAAATAGTTTTCCACAGTTTACTTACCCAACCAGGCAGACATCTGTCTAATCTTTACCTTCAAGCTACGTATGTGCACGTATCGCCTTACAGACGCGTAATGAGCTGATTGACACAGCGCTCCAGTGCACGATCAAGCCATCTTAAAGACGAAACGTAAGCATCCACAAACTTTTGTGACGTTTATATGTGGCATTACTTAAATACTTAAGTCAGCATACGTGTTACTGATAACCATCTTATCACTCTTAGGCTTCGCAGCTGAACTTTAAATTGCGTTTTGAATGCAATGAGAAAAGCACTGTGAACTTACTCCATAAACGGGTGGAATTCACGTAGCTCAGATTATAGACCCCTCCTGTCGTTGACGTATCTTCTGTATAAAACTGCAGTAATAACTTGGCCACAGGCCTGGAAGTTAAGGAAAAAAAACCATATTGCATTTGTTGGACCCGCTTGCCTTTATGTGGGTAAAATATTTTCCAGTTTCGATTACTGTACATTGTCACAGCACAGAGCGTGAGATAACCTGTTACAAATAGAATGCTACGTGTTAAGGCGTAATACTCAATGCTGCCCGATTGACGAGCTTCAGAGGTTGTGAATGACGTAGCGGAATGTAGTGATGGTTAGGAAGCGGCTGTAACGTTTTCTTCGGATTACTCGGCCGCAGCGCGTAGTCCGAATGTTGCAGGTTCGGTCCTTGTCGGCGGCAATTTATCTTTTCGTGCACTTGACTTTATTCACATCTATGTCACAATTACAATACATGTAAAGCTGTAGAATCCACGTCCGCCATATTTTGCATGGCTCCATTGTCAGCTGGTTTTCATTAAGGTTGTGTCAAACCGACAAACGAGCCCTCAAAATTCTCTTCCCTTAGAGGAACAATTTTCATGTGAATACTGGTTCTGTGTGTAAACCGGACCTCACATCATATTTAGAACGCTCTATCTTTTGCATGCTTTCAGGCGCTAACTGTGTGGCTTGACTGCCCATAAACTACTATAGCTTCGTATCTCTATGTGCACCCGCATTTGCACACACGCATGTTGTGGTCAAGCGTAAAAGGCACATTTTATTCAGTGATGTCACGTATTTTACCTTGTGAAAGTTGTAAGAACCACAAGGCTAGCTGGTTCATTAGTTGAGAAAAATTGGAATAGCGCAAAAGTTACCGGGGCGAGCTTGAGACACGAACTCACAAACACGTGTTTGCCGCGTACTTATCAGTTCGTGCCTTGACTTGAACCCCGTCATTTTTGCTCGCTATTATTATTCTCGAGAAAAAACCTCGTCCATCGGTTGCCTCTCATGTGCTTTTACAAACATTGGCATTTAATAATATTTTTGCGCGTGAAATACGATCAAAATTTGGTTTCAGCGTTGTACGCAAAGTTTTATTGTAGCGATGCGTTGTAACAAGCCATGCAGCGAAAATCCGACTAACACTTTTCTCAAACTGCATGTCCATAGACGACATGCTTGCGGCCGCGCGCAACATTGTCAGAGGCGGAGGCACGCTCCCAAGAAGAGAAAATCAGCATGTTCTGTCGCGTTCAACGGCATGTTCTGCCTCGATCAGTAACAAATGTGACACTTGTTAGTTCCCGCTCGTCCTGTGTATGCATGTGCGTATGTTTCGTGCGTCTTGTGTTTGAGCGGTGCGTTAAGTGTCGAGCTGTGAACGTTGTTAGTTTGCGCTCGTCCTCCGTGTGTTCTTTTTGGGAGTCCTTTGCGCTTGATCAGTGCGATCCAAGTTTCTGTATGCTTGCGGTTCTTCCCGTGAAATGCCAATTTGTTGCTATCGCATTCATTGCTTCATCCTTGCGGCGAAACAGTGACTTTTTTTTCACTCCGGCCAGCAGAAACCTTGAAAAGTGTCGGTGTGTAGGAAAATGTGCAGGAAAGACGAAATAATACCGGAGACTGATACAGGACAGGATTCCGCCACCCTTTGCGGCAGAGATCGCCGCAGCGTGCAACGAGTAGCCCCGTGCTTCTATATTGGAATCGCTCGCCTCGTATAAGGTCACGTGTTGACTGCTCTTACGTGTCAGCAGATTTTTCTGCTCTTGTAATCACGCATTTGCTATTGGTCATCCTTTTTTAGTGTATTCTGTTGCTAGCGCGGGCTTGTATTTTTATTCGCTCGTATTCTCACTATACTAGTGGACACACGAGAGAGGTTTTTATGCACGATTCCTTTCCGTTAAAACGTTACCCTGAAATCAGTAGTGCATGTGCGCGTGTCTACCTTGTTTAAAGGTTGAGTTAATAAGATCTTGGTGTGCCACACACAATTTCTTTTTCGCCGCCTGTATGCGTTTATTTTTTCATGTTTCTGGCCCATAAGTTATCACTCAAAGTGTTAATGCAAACCAGCAGATAATTAACCCAAGGAAAGTATAAGCGACGTTAAATGTGCTGTTTTAATTGTACTGTAGTAAATGTGATGTAGACCCGAAGAAAGTAAAGTGAGCGAAAAGACAGCTTGCGGCCGGCAAAGACCGAATTGAAAGCTTGCCGGTTTTCTGAGAACCAAGGATCAAAGAAAACAAAGACATTATGTCGTCATAAAGTCCAGAGGCTTTCCTTATGGTAAAGAAAATGTTATGGTGCAACTCGTGTATTTTCCTTTCTAATTGTGGTACTACTGCCAGTGAAAACGACGTCACATTGTTGCCGCACTTCCCAGCCGGTAAATTACGACTGCTAAAACACGATAAGAACAAGTCCAAATGGTCACATCGGGGGGCTTCCTGACGTCGGCGGGGCCGACCCCATGCATGCATCAGCTAGCTCACACAGACCCTGAGACGGCTTGCAAACACTGCCTGAACAACGGCAGGCTCATCTCGGGCCGACGCTGGCTAGCCCACAACGGCCCAATGTGGGCAAGCCCATGTCGGCCCAACGCTGGCTAGCCGACATGCGCCGACTTGCTGATGTCGGTGAAAGTAGCCCAATCTTAATTCGGCGACGTCGGGCCAATGTTCTTGCCGACATCTGCCGGCGTTGAGCCAACATCGATCCAATTTTGGGCGTGCTCCATGAGGAAAGCTGCATGTCTGAACCTAGCATTTTATGGTGCAATTGTTTTCATGTATTTAGCTTTTCCATACAGCTTGAGAGGGAGAGAACAAGCTTGAATCAAATCCCCAGAGATAAAGCTCATGTTATACTATACGCCTGTACAATTCGTAGAAAGATTTGGGTGCCATTGGACGTACACTGCTTGAAACTTAAAAAAAAAACATGCCTTTCTTTGGTTGACTGTTACTGGCTACTAGAAATATGACTATAAAAAGGCTATTGATTAATCTTTGTGTCTGTTAAATCTTTGTGTCTGTTAGACAAGCTATGCATACATTACGCTGAAAAGCTCTTGAAAATTTTACCTCACGAAATATCACGAATGTCATGAAATGATGTGTTCAACATTGCTGATGCAGTGTTGAACACATCATTTAGGTGTTAGACTGCAAGATTGCAGTCATCATCAAGACTGCAGTCAACATTAGACCGCAAGAACACCTACGCTCGCTCTCCTCCTCTAATGTTACTTTTTATCATCTAGCCAACCATTGCCGTTCGTGTGGATGTAATCCACATTTTATTGACACTGTCATTCTTTCACGTCATCGTATTCAAACGACAAGAGAAATAATAGAAGGTTTTCATATCGACAGATTAAAAGAGAAGTGCATCAATCCAGCTTCTAATGACCTTTCATCTAAAGAATTAGATTATATCATGCGCACGTGCATAGTATAGTGCTACGTCGTGCTGTTTTTATCCACTGTATATTTTTATGCTGTGTATGATTTCCATGAGGCGGTCCTGCGGCTGATTTTGACCTGAAGTGCAATAAGGTTGAAGGCTGGGCGAGTTGATGACTGATCATTGTACCTATATGTTGAAGTAGCGCACTTTAGACAGGGACAAAGAGGACAAGAAGGACACGACACTTGCTACACTCGCAACTGAGTTTATTTCAGGAAAAATACTTCATATAAATGCGCACCCAAGCACCCCCAAGCGACACAGAAATGCATAAATCCTCAATACAAACTTATAAAAAAAACCAATTTTTGCACACTCAAGTGATAGGAATACCTATGCACGTGTAAAGATTGGCTAACAGTCTATGTATGCTTTCTACGAACATTTCTGCGCACACTCAAGCGATAAAAAACCAAAACACAATGAAGCATGTGCAGCCTGTACACTTTAAAAATATGATATACGGTCTAGGGTGATTGCACGATTTTCCAATTCTTGCCCTCATTCTTGTCTTTCTTCCATTTTAAGCGCGTGTAGGTTTCTATTGGAAAATCGCGCAATCACCCTAGACCATATTTCCTTTTTAAAGTGTACAGGCTGCACATGCTTCATTTTGTTTTGGTTTTTTATCGCTTGAGTGTGCGCAGAAATGTTCGTAGAAAGCATACATAGACTGTTAGCCAATCTTTACACGTGCATAGGTATTATTATCACTTCAGTGTGCAAAAATAGGTTTTTTTATAAGTTTGTATTGAGGACTTATGCATTTCTGTGTCGCTTGGGGGGTGCTTGGGTGCGCATATATATGAAGTATTTTTCCTGAAATAAACTCAGTTGCGAGCGTAGCAAGTGTCGTGTCCTTCTTGTCCTCTCTGTTCCCTGTCTAAATTGCGCTACTTCACCATATAGGTACAATAATCGACCTGAAGTGGTTCACGTGGCCCCTCTGGTGACATTGATTTGGACGATGCTGGATATCTAAGTGGCGTTTTTTCCAATAAAATTTTAGTTGTGAGTACAGCGCATGTCCTGTCTTTTCTCGTCCTTGTCTTCGTTCTAGCGCTGCCCCATATAATTCACCATGAATATCCTTCCTGTTTTACAGCGAACGCTGTTATGAGACCACAAGGGCCGTTTTTGCGCCGAAGTTGTCCGCCGCCGCCGCCAGAGTTCGTAACCGCTATCGCGCGAAGTAAGAAAAACAACTAAATAAATAAATAATAGCAACGACAGAATGGTAATCGAACTTGGGCCCTCTGCGTGGCAGCCTACAACTCTACCACTGAGCTACGCCCGTTGAAGTTGCATTGCATTCTGACCCTATGCAGGCTTCATGTCGGGTAAGGAATCGCGGTAACATGTGTTGTAAAGCTTTTAGAACAGTAAAGAAACAACCAGGCGTCACACAATGCGAATTGCGTAACCGAGGGGGGTCGTTCAGTTCTCCAACCCACTACAAAAGCCTCAGGCATAATTCTTCATCGTCGTCAGCCACAGCATGAAGAAAGTGTGTAGGAGGTACCACGCTTTTCCGAAGAATGATGAATAATGGCGCGGTCGACGCTTCCCCACTGCACAAAAATTATGATGATTTGTGGCGTAGTGGGTACCATGCAAGTGTGCTTGTAGTAGTTGTCCCGAAGAGTGCTGAAAAAGGCTCTAGAAAGGCCACTCTTCCAGCTTTCACTGTGACTGTGCTGTACGTTCCGCGCAGGCCTGGCGGTTTTTTTTTTCAAAATGTCTAGAAAAGGTTATACTGACACGCCTAAACAAATTCTTACAGGCTCACAACATAATCACTGATTCTCAGTATGGATTTAGAAAAAAAGAACCGTTCTACGGAAATCGCTCTGCTCTATCAAAAAGAACACACTCCCTGAATAATTTAGAAAAGAAGTTGTTCGTGTGAGCATTTTTTGTTGATTTTACAAAAGCATTTGACTGCATAGTACACAGCATATTATTTTGAAAATTGCATTTCTGCGGAGGACAAAGTTTGCATTTAACAAAGACCTATTTATGCCATCGGAAACAGTACGTTCAAGTTAGCAATTTTTCAGTGATATCATTGCCGGTGTACTCCAGGGTAGTATAATTGGGCCTTTTCTCTTACACATTTACATTAATGATATTACGAACATCGACGATCACCCCCGATTCATTATTTATGCGGATGACACTGCAACATACCTTTTGTGAGCTGATACACACCATGAGCTATCTATTCGCGGTAATTATTTAATAGGTAAGCTATAGCTCTGTGCAAAGAAAAATGCACTGTGAGTATTGTAAATAAAACTAAAGCTGCAATTTTCAATTATACAATTAAGAAATCAGATACTCTAGTAAATCTACTGTACAAATCACAGCCAGCTGAAATAGTCATACCAATAAAATCACTTGGAGTTTATTTTACACAGCACATGCAATACAATGACCATGTCAATACAATTTTATTGAAGGCATCTAGAGCAGTTGGTATAGTTTGGCGCCGCAGGTATGTCTTACCTTTAAAAGCAAAATTTGCTATTACCACGCTTTATTTCTTTCAGATCTGAACTACTGAACGTTAGTGTGGGCCACGACGACTAAAACTAATTTAAGGAAAATTTCACCTTGCCATTATAAATTCATCTGTCTAATTTACAACCTTCCTCACAGACATACAACGCATCACTTGCTTAACGAACACGAAATTATCAATGTTTTACAAAGTATACATTTACATGCTTTTATGCCACTACAAAATCGAGCAAAAAACACGTTGATATACTATGACAGAGTTAGCTTCCATGAAATATTATGAATCAAAATACCCGCATCGTCATCAAACAACCTGGATGCTTCCTCGTACAAGAACTCTGGGCAACAAAAAATTACTTATCAATTGCCTTTACAATTAAACAGAGTATATACAGAAGGTAATGACATAGCAGATACCACCTTTCTCAACTTCGCCAAATACCTTATGCACTCCTGACATTTAAAACTTCTTCAAACTTCGTTGTTAAAACTCGTAAAAAATAAAAAAAAAACATTAAAACACCACCACTGCTGCGCGTAAATTTTGTGTTTAGTTTGTTTATGTACTCAGACTTCTGATTTATGCTTCTATATATGTTTATTGCATTGTGTTATTTTGCCAACACCGCTGTGTGCAGTGTATTTGAAAGTTGTGTAATTCCTAATTTTTTTTTTAATGTTGTGTATCTTCGCCAGATCGTGCGTTTTGTTGCCGCCACTGCCTCTGCCTTGTGTATATAGGGGGGTGAGAACATACTCAAGCGGATAGTCGCTTTTCTTCTCGTCCCCTGGATTCTTTGTTGTTATTACACTCAATTAAGTCAAGGCACAAATACCACAATATTGCGTTAGCACATAACTGGCAATCGGGACGCTATGGTCGTGTACTAATAGACCGGCGAAATATTTTGCTAAAAATCATCACACTTACCAAAGCCGTATAGCAAAAGTTTCAGAAATATTAAGGAAGCGTGTGGAGCTCATATTTCGATATGTGAATGTTCTTAACAATGTCTTGTTTGGGTACACCGTGGGCCTGAATGGAGCCTTCATGCATATGGAGTCGTTGACATCACCAGGAAGATTGTATGTTCTATTGAGCATTACCAGCGTCATGTTTTCTGAAAAGAACTAAGGATGAAAGAAAACGAGAACACTTATACCGTTGTGAACTCCAGAGGCTTTCCTTATTGTAAAATATGTTATGGTGCACCAGTACGAAACGTCGTCGTTGATATCTTTCTTGCTTAACAGCCTATAATTTCATTGATAGGTATATATAAACCTGTGTATAACGTTTAAAGAGTTAAACTATTATTTTAAATTAACGTCTATGTGACACCCCTGCACTCGGTGGGGAAAATTTTCTAAAGTGATCGCTGTCATAGCACCATGGAGAAATTTTGCGTAGGTGCTCGGTGAAGCTGCCTGTAATAATTGGATGGAACCATCGAACAGATAATTTGAAGCAAATGCCTAAGTTTCATGCCTTGCTCAAACCAGAACGTTTAACTTTATGTTGCTCAGTATCGTTTTTAACGCAGACAACAGTAAAAGCACGTGGCAAGGAAAAGTAGTATGTGACTGCCTACCTCTGCGCATTCGCCATTCAGGCACGCAAGCTCTTTTCCATAGAGGCATAGGTCGGCACTTTAAGGGAGTACTCACTCAAACTCACTCACCACAATTTTTTCAGCCTTCGCACTCACTCACGTTCACACTCACGTCCACTCACGCTCATGAGTACTCACTCACGTTCACACTCACCTCCACTCACACTCATGAGTACTCACTCACGTTCACACTCACGACTACTCCCACTCGTAGGCACTCACTTACGTTCATACTCACGCCTACTCACACTCTTAGGCGCTCACTCACGTTCACACTCACGTCCGCTCACACTCATGAGTACTCACTCATATTCAACTCACCACGTTAAAATGAATGTGAGTGAGTGTGAGTTGAGTGCACTCATGAGTGAGTGTGCCGAGCTATTTTCGCCGTGTTTCTCTGTGCGGCATACCTACTCACGCTCATGAGTTCACACACGTTCGTACTCACGACTATTCACGTTTGTACTATTCACACTCATGAGTACTCACGTTCATACTCACGCGTACTCACCCTGAGTTCCCACTCACGTCCACTCACTCTCATGAGTACTCACGTCGGCACTCACGTCCACTCACACTCATGAGTGCACGCTCACTCACGTTCACACTCACGCCCACTCACACTCATCAGTGCTCACTCGCGTTCATACTCACGCCTACTCATACTCATGAGTGCTCACTCACGTTCACACTCACGACCACTCACACTCATGAGTTCTCACTCACGGTCACACTCACGTCCACTCACACTCATGAGTACTCACTCATACTCAACTCACCACGTTCAAATGAATGTGAGTGAGTGTGAGTTGAGTGCACTCATGACTGAGTGTGCCGAGCTATGCATAGAGGTGTACTATGTAAAATAAGTTGTTCACTTGCTAAGCAAAGGACATTAATGCTGCAACAGTTACTTATGTGTAATCTAACAAATGAAGTGTTGGTGTTTTACGCTCCAAAACCACGATATCATTAGGAGGGACGCCGGGGTTTTTCAACGTGCACCTACATCTAAGTAAACGGTTCTCAAGCACTTTCGCCTCCATGGAAAATGCGGCCGCCGCAGCCGAGATTTGATCCCGTGACCTACGGGTCAGCAGTCCAGCACCATAACCACTAGACTACTGGGGCGGGTCTCCTAGAAATGAACAGTTTGCTTCGCGACCAGACGTGTTTAGTTTCGCTGTTGTGACGCGCACCCGGGTACGCCAGAATACGGCAACAGTGATGTATCGCCATTTTTTTCAGTAAATCAGAAAAGTAAGCAAGCCAACAGTACGCGAATGTATAAATATCACTAATATCCTTCAATAGTTTACTTGTGGTGAAGAAACTCCCGCCGAAGGTTTATATGAGGACAAAAGCTGCCTCGAGAGGCGCCGTCGTTAGTATAAAGTCACACATCTGCCGTGTTAGGAAGGGCCGTCACGCGCTCTCATGGATATAGCTGGAGTCCTGCGCACTGGAATTGACCTTCTAAATGAGGCGTCTCAATCCGGATATACATAACATTTGATTCACAGTCACTGTGGAATAGCTTGGAACAAAAAAGTCATAGACATATCGATGAAGTGAATGATGTTGGAGGAACTTGCTCGGAGATAATCGGGTAAACCGTGAACCCTCCGTAGAATCCGTCTACTGTCATATAAAGACGTGACACTTTGTTATAGTTATATACACATTATAAACACAATGTTTATTATTTTACAGGTGGAGACAGATGCCAGGTGGAGACTGTGAGTGCCTGTCATTAACTCCCGTTCTTCTTCGGCGCCACCAATGACGTCGTTGGTAGCCTTCTTGTTCACAATGGCAGCATCGTCAATCAACATCGTGTGACTCATGAAGTTGAGTGCTATGACAGCCTGCAAAGGATCTTCGATTTCAGTAACTTCCGGCGCCGGCTCGATCTCGTCTTCATTGAACTTTCCATCGTGTTCTTCAACCAGGCGGGTCCAGTTGATTTTGATCTTGAGATATTTATAGAGCGGAGAATGTTCTAGATATTATAGCCAGGCGTGTACGTGGCGTTTCTTAACGAGACCCTTCGTGTAGGAAAGCTTGCTAACGAACCGGTGCTTGATGTGTACTTCGAACGCTACGTCGCCAGGGACGTTCCGCGGCAGGCACTGCACAGTTTTGGGCACGTCGATCGCAACGTTGACCACCTGCCCCTTAACGCCGTACTGGCCGCTGCCGTGAGTCAAACGCCTGATGCTCATGAATGGTAGACAAGCAGCGATCAGGCTTTCTTCTACTGGGTTGAGCGTCGGCAGGTGATCGGGCTTGGGAGGGTAGGGATACCCATGCGTAACACTAATAGCGGGAACCTTTCCGACAACCAGAGGGTCTTTGCAAGTGGAGCAACCTCTGTACTCACTGTAGTCGGTTGATGACGTGGCAAGAAACTCTCGTTTCAGCATGGCAATGGCGTTGGCGCGGGATTGCTCATTGCGGATGGTAGCGATTGTGGTCAGGTTGTTGTCGAACCACACGCGGTCGCATACCTTGCGGCTGTGGCCGAACTTATGGTCGAGGAAATCGCGCTTGAATCGCGTGTCGGCGCCATCATCTTCTGGCAGCGACCGCTTTCGGCACTTGGCTGCTCCATCCCGCGCCCGTACCTCTTCGAGGTTCTCTTGCTGCCGCTTCCGTGCTGCTTCGGTTGCGCGGGCTTGTATCTCGGAGTCCGCACGACGCTGACGTCTCTCTTCAGCCTCGCGAGCTCTCCCTGCAGGGTCTTGGCGGTGAGCCCGCGCGAGAGCTGCCTTGCGAGCTCTCACCGCCGCAGCCTTGGTTTTCTGGGTTAGCATTGAGTAGCGGTAGTGAAGTGCACTGAGTGAGCTCCCGTCGAAGAGAAAGGAAGCGCGCCACGCGCAGCCGCTCCAGCGTGATGGCAGAAAGAGAATGTGTGGTCTGGAACGCGCTTACTCTTCGTCGTCCTCATCGTCATCGTCATGACGTGTAGTGGGTACCATGCAGGTGTTGTGCCGTGATGACCGAAAGAGAATTTGTGGTCTGCAACGCACTTATTATTCATCATAATCAGTAACAGCACAAAGAAAGTGCACATAATGTCTTACATATTTGTATCGGGTACCTCGTTCATCAACAGAATGACGAATCGCATAGTGGCATATACAGTGAAACCTCGGTGATACGAATCTCACGGGACCACCAAAAATATTCGTATCATCCGATATTCGTATCACCAAAATGCACGGAAAATTGGCGTACATTTTCATTTATTGTTTTTCAGGGCCGCAGCAACGTCAGAACAAACTCTGAATGATTGACATTTAAGTTTTTAGATGTCGGCAATCATACCAGGACCCATAAATATATACGGCCCGTACGCGCGTGTTCACTTAATGAACCAGGAGCGTTGTGACGTGACAGCAGTAGCCCTTCGAGATTTTAGAATGCTTTTCCTCATAAGACAATGTAACAGGAAGAAGCGCTTTGACGCGGTAGAACAAGGCCACAAAATTTCAGGACCACAGTCCTATGCTGTGATTTTGTTATCGCGAACGTATTGAGGATGTTTTTTGGGAAATTTACGGCCGTGCCCGCACAAGTGCGACCTCAACCCTCGCACATGTTGATGTTGTGAGGCCCGACTCCTTCGCCGAGACCGTCCTCGCCTTCTTTTGGCCCTCGTCATCTTTCATAGGATGTCTGATGCATGAGGCAGGCTCGTGTAAACACAGGACAACGACAGCAGCCCACATCGACGCCTTACAAAAAAAGCATGGCGCCAATGCCCTCTGTAATCTAAACTCGAAAGCACACGGAGGCACATTAGAGCCCCAAAGTATCGCGCAGACAATCTCGGAGGCCGTGATGCGTCTCTGAAGGTTTCTGACCGTAAAAAAAAATATATTTTTTTCTTACACCGTGATTCTGACGAATTGGCGGTGGGGCGCGGATGCCCGCGCTTGCATTCCCGCGCTCGCACGTGCTTGGCGCGTCTTCCGCGACAGCGCACACAGCACCTCTTCGTACCTGGGCGGTAGCGTACGTTCGTATCAACCGTCGCGGGGTGAAAATCGGTTCGCAACAACCGTACTCCATTACACTGCAGGCCAATGGGCCTTGGCCGGAACGAGAGCAAAATTCGTATCACCCCGAAATTCGTATGATCTGTGATCGTATTACCGAGGCTTCACTGTAGTGGGTGCTTCACTACTTCATGAAAATTACGGTTGGCGAATAGTGGATACCTTGCATGTGCTGTGCCGGACAACGGATAATCCTAGACCCTAAGGTGCTTGGCCCCCCAAAAGATAGTTGGTCCCCCCATTATTGGAATCCTTATAACAGGAAAGTAAAAGGAGTCCTTACAGAAATAGTTGATTGTTTACTGTACAGTGATGTAAGAGAGCTTGCACAATGTCAATTGGTGTTTTAACGTGGATGCACCCATGTTGACGCTTTGTGGTACACCTGCATCCCGACGACTAACCTCCATGACCAATGATTAAACAAGTTCTTGTGTTAAATGTAGTAGTAATAGGTGAGAGTGTAATCAGAGAAAGCGGTGTGAACGCCAGAAGAGCGTCGCTGGCAGGATGCATAACTCGGCCTAAGGTCGGCATCCCGCGGCGTATTAAAAAACTGAACACCACGGCAGGACTAGAGGGAAACGCATCGCCCATCTTGTCTCCCCTACAGCCCAGCCGCAATTTTCTCGGGGCGAGCGTAAGCGTGGAACGCGGTGGCAAAGCCAGGGGAGACAGGCACGCGTAGTAGAGCTATTTTTGGTATGGATGGATGCTATGAGCGACGCCGACGTTTGGGTTAAGGTCGCTACCTCGCAGTGTGGTAAGGCATTGACAAAATTGCACATTCCTCTTGGAGACGTGCCGAATCGGACGGACGCGTAGCAACGACGCGTTGTATGAGCTAATCAAGGTGGCCACGGTCATGATTCAATACTTCACCGCCGACCAAGAGCACTGCAAGTGGAAAGTGTGAGATATAAAAGGTGTGTTTGTACGGCCTCTAGAGTATGTGACCGCGGCGCAGTGGATAGCGCGCCCGGCTGCTGCGTTCGCAGACCGAGAGGTCATGGGTTCGACTCCTGGGGACGAAACTTTTGTCCTTGCTATCTGATTATGTGCACTTTTCCGACGTCCTTTTCGTGACGGAACTCGGTCACTTGAGTCATGGTGGACCCAGACTTAAAACACTTTTGTGCTTAAATGATCCCGTCACAGTCTACCCAAACTCGTCTATGGCGCAAGATTTCCTAGAGCTGTGCTGTACATTTTCTCTCACAAAATTGACTTATAAACCAACAAGAATAACCCCGTTTCTTTCAAATACCTTGATGTTAACTTGACCACCTGACCCGATCTTGTTTTTGAAATAACATGCCTGCCATGAATATTTCATTATACCTAACTTTCCTTCAAAACTTGCCTTGAGCAATTTAAAAAGTCTAAAAGGATGAAGACACTAAGAAATTATAACAAGGCAGACTTTCTCGTCATTAACAGTGAGCTTGCTGTATTTTTTTTATGAATATACACGTGGTTTCGACGATCGCAACGCTCAGTCGCACTGGCGTATCTTTCTCGTTAAGGTTATCGAAGTAACGTGTAAGTACATTCCTGTTTACAAGACCTCCTCCAACCTGAAGAAACAAGGGTATCATCATCAGCTAAAGCGTTTGTCCTATAAAAAAGAAGCGTCTGTTCAAATCGGCTACACATAGTAATAATAGTGTTCGCAGGTCAGCTTACTGATGAATACACGCATGCCTTATAAGTCGCCAAAGATTGATTCCTAGATAACACCCTACCCTCCATGATAAAGACTAGCCCCAAAAAATCTTGGCGCTTGATTAATCACCAAGTCAACGATGTAATAACACTTCACGACCTCAGCGGCGACGCTGTACCGACCGACAATGCTCCAACACACAAATGATGTTTCCTCAGAAAATATTTCTTCCCGCTATCATGGCACTCTCACTCCCCCTTCTTGAACCATATGACCACGGTGAAATATTTCCCGTCGCTATCAGCTACAATAATGTCGCAAGTATTATTTAGTCACTAAAACGATTGTCGCCACCAGGTAGCGGTCAGATAACTGTCAAGTTTCTCCAAAACAATGTTTGCTAGTCATACATAATCCTAACAAAATTTTCCAACAGTCTCTTAACGTAGCTGATCTCACATGTGAGTGGAAAGTCGGGAAGGCAGTTCAAATCCATAAATCAGGAAATAAGCATTTTCCTATAAACTTTGGACCCATTTCATTGACTAGTAAACCCTGTAAAATATTAGAACACATTCTGGCTTCCCACCTTTTTCAGCGTCACATTCATTTTTTTTTCACACAATTGCAGCATATATTTTCGCAAATCATACTCCTGCGAAAACAATTAACGCTATTCGTACATAAACTGAACACCATTCTTAACAACAGGTCTTTGGTCGACTGCATTTTCCTCGATTTTTCTAAAGCTTTCGCCTAGGTGTGCCACAAAGTGCTCAATTATATATTTCGTCTACTTAAACTTGATCCCTGCTTAGTAACATGGATTGAACGTTTCTTTACTAACCGCTCTCAATTCGTCTCAGCTAAGGGAACCAATTCCAAAGAGTATGCAGTGACCTCTGGAATAGCACACTGCTACGTAAGTGGTCCTCTTCTTTTTCTAATCTATAGTGCCCTCTGTCATCCTGGCGGCTAGGGGATCTACCCGGGAGAGCATCGGCGTAACTACGACGGTGCGGCGAAGAGCTCGGCGCTGGCGACGGAGAGCGGGATCGACGATACGGTGGAGCAAAACGCTTTGCTTGCGGGTGCATGTTGCGGTCACGTCGGCTGTCAAAATGAGCACGAGGGAAGGTCGGCGCAAAAGTCGGGTATCTCTGTCCACGTCAGGAGCAAATGCGGTAAACATGGCCGGTTTCTCTGCAATGGAAACAAAGTGGACGCTGGTCGACGGTGTGCGACAAGTCCGTCTTGCGAACAAATGGTCGACTGTTGGCCATCCTTGGTGATCAGGTTGCAGACGTTGACGGAGGGCAGAACGGCGATGTTTCCGTATTCGCATTAGGCTGAGGAGTCGGCGGCGGCATTGGAATGTATGCTGGGAACACCGGCTCCTTGTAAGTATGAGCCAGTGGGGACGAGTTGTGCGGCACTGGCGTGGAAGGATGGACGGCCGACGCATAGTTGAGAGATCGCTAGTCGGGTAGTGAGTTGGGCAACTAATATGCTTGCCTGATTTCTTGCCGGACAACTTCTGCAACAGAAGCTATTGCACGTTCTGGCGGAGTGACACGGAGGTTGCGGATCTATTCACGAACGACCTCGCGAATGAGTTAACGCAGAAAACCCGGCCACCTCACTGCCGGCGGTCAGAGCAGAGACGCTGATCTAGGCGTTGTTTGGTCGGTCGTAATATCCGCATCGTTGCTGTAGTGCTCTCTCGATGGTTGTGGCCTCCTTGATAAATCCCGCAACAGTTGTCGGTGGGTTACGAAGAAGACCGGCAAACAGTTGCTCTTTGACGCCTCGCATCAAATGGAAGAGTTTCTTTGCTTCTGGCATCTCAGGGTCATCTCTTCGAAATAGGCGCGTCGTGTCCTCCGCAAACATGGCGACACTCTCATTCGGCTTCTGTATGCGCGATTCGATGAGTTGCTGAGCAGAATCGCGGCGGTCGCTGTTTGCAAAGGTGCTGAGAAGTTGCTGCCGAAACACATCCCAAGAAGTCAACGTGACTACGCGGTTCTCATACCAGGTACGAGCGCTATCCGCCAATGCAAAATAGACGCGTGAGAGCTTCTGGTCCACGGTCCAGTGGTTTGCCTTGGCGACTCGCTCATACTGGTCTAACCCCTCCTCGACGTCTTCATAAGTCTCGCCGTGGAAGGTCTCAGGAATCCGAGGTTGCTCAACAGTTAACTGCGAAGCACCTCCAATTGCCATTTCTCCAGGGGGAGTCCTTGACTGGTGAAGTTCTAGGGAGTGTGTCTCGGGACTAAAGCCACTCTGTCGGCGACTGTAGCGGTGGACAGGAGTATCCACTGCCGGAACAGGTTGCGGTGTTGGACTGGAAGCGTGCGTCCGTGGAGTCCCGAGCATTAGACGTCGAGCACCTCCACCAGTGTCGCAACGCGGAAAGAATAAGGCACAGGACCACGGTGCGACGTGAAAAAGATCAAGGTGTTTTCAGGGATCACAATGACAAAAGCAGACGCTTTAACGTCGTCTTCCTCAGAGAGACAACAGCTGCTGCTTGTGCTGCTCACTTCATTGTCCTCTGTCGTGTTGGCGGCTACCAATCGTGACAATTAGATATATATATATATATATATATATATATATATATATATATATATATATATATATATATATATATATATATATATAGAAAAATGAACTACATCTTACTGACTATCGCTTTTGTGGGCAAACAAAGGAGATAAATGGTGCAACAGTTTCTTAAACATATTTTTACAAATGCACGGTTGGCTTTTCGACTAGGTGTTTAATACGGCTGCTGTCACGTGCACTAGGACGCGCTAATTTAGAAAATTAGTGATTTGTCGCGGACTCATTCTCTTAAGTAGAAGAGTAAACAAGCGATAATAAGGTCAATAAACACGTATCACCAAGGTCCTCAATAGTTTTCTACGGGTAACGAAACTCCCACCGATGTTTGATATAAGGACGATTAAAGGATAGGGACTGAGATGTGCCATCAGAGGTACCACCATAAGTAGAAGGTGACCCATCTGGCGCGTGTCGAGGGGCCGCCACGCTTTCGCGTGGGTGTTCCAGACGAGAAACATTTCACCCACAGGCTTTAAAACAAAGCTGTGCATGGTTAGGGGCCTACGTATTTGAATGAACCTGCTAAGTGAAGCGTCTCTATCTGGACACAATGATATATTCCAAGGGACTGCCAGTCACTGTGGAAAAGCTTGGAACGAACATAGAGCTTTGTAGAGTGTTCAAAAGACGAACATCTGGCGCTGCGATCTTTCAGCCACCATAGGAATGATAGGTAGTTTACGGATTTGCCTAGTGCTCGTGCTCGCATCTTCGAACGCACTTGTGACATGGTTTATTGCTGTGTTAAGGCTTTTATTTCGGATAAATGAATGGCTCGCCATGAACCTCGTGGGATGGTTTAAATCGGTCAACCTAAAGGCGTCAAGAGGTGAGCTGGGACTGCTGAACTTTTACTGAAGAACGTTGCTTTGCATCAAAGTGGCTGGAGGCCACACGGAATCACATGGAGCCGAAAGAGTGAAGCTTATACAAAGATATGTACGCACTAGAGCACTGCACTGGCCATGATATTTGGCCCGGGCCCGGCTCGAGCACGGAGCTCGTTACAGTTTACCCGCCCAAACCCAGCCCGGTGGCTCAAAGCGAGACTCCCGGGCCCGGCCCGAACACGAGAAAAAAATTTGGCCTACCCGGTCCGGCCCGGCCCGACCGCCAATCAGGCCCGACAGGGCCCCGACCCAACAAACTTTCTTGTGGTGCCCAAACATGGAATCGACAGCAAGGTGTTTTAAATGGCAAATATCTACGCTTCGTTGGCGCAAGGTTCGCTTACAATGATGCTTTAACCTGCGGTAATTTCTTGTAAAAAAGTGGCTCATGGTGCAAACAGTTGAGTGGACAGAAAGGGTACGATGAACGTTTGTTCGACAGCTGTGTATTGCATATATTTTGTCTGCAAATACAATAGGAATCATCAAGGGCATTTACTAGCTGATATTTTACCAAGGAAAGTCATTTGCAGCATGAGTGCAGTTTCGTAGGGAGCGCAATAAAAAGAGAGGCGAGAAAGAACAGAACTGTCTTTGCACTTTGTTTTCACACCCCGCTCGATAAGTAGCACCTGGCTTCAGCATAGTAGCACCTTGCCATAGCAAGAGAAATGAAGAAAAAAAGCCTTATTTTAAATGCGAAGCATTTCTTTGCGTACTGCAGGCACTTTTAGCGTTTCTATCTACGTATCTATCTATCTAGCCGCCTACGTCTGGGTGATCTCGTGATTACCACTTTGACTTGGGGTAGACCAAAATTAGTAGGTGAGAATAAGATGGTTTGACGAATATGACTCGGTGGTCGTGACATGAATAATGACAATCCCGTCGCGTATGTCGTCAAACTCTTTCGGGCAAACCCTGTGGCACATACCCCGGGGCGGGTATGTGCCATAGGTATGCGGGTATGTGCCACAGGTGATTGACAGTTTAGACTACCCAGGAACTGCGAGACAAACATTGGTACTTTTAACGCCAGAGCGTTAAAAAGCTGAGGTCATCAGCAGCGTTGACCGGACGAATGCAAATAATAAATGTCAGGGTCCCAACAGGAATCGAATCCAAGCATTCTGCGTGGCAATCAAGCATTCTACCACAGAGCCACGCCAGGTCTCGGATCTCCTTTTCGAATAGACCCTAATGTTCGTGGAACGTCAATTGTCGTTGCAGTGCTGGCTATCCAATTTTATAAACATTACATATGTACTCCGATGATACAGCCGTCACGCCGGGTTAACATCAGTTATAGTAAAGCGCCATCCACTGAAGTTGATATATGTTGCAGTGTCCAGGGCTACCGTCCTCACGAGCACAAGGGCTACATATCAGTTTACCGCTTCTGGTGTTGCTACTGCCCATGTTGCTGTTGGCATCGTTACGCAACTGTAAACAACTTGTTATGCAATACATATGCGACTGTGGAACATATGTCTGTGCGTACAACATTTGTACATATCTTTAGCGTAATTTCGTAACGTTTCGCTCAATAAAAGATTACAACACAGTCACCTTCCCTCCGCATGCTTCGCATAACATCGATTTCCAAGGGGCGTGGAATCTGCCAAATTTTTTTAACCTTTGTTGTAAATGAACTAACCTAGATAAAAATTATAATGAACCTCGTGCACCACGTGCAGCTTTTAAGCAGACGTATAAGCTTGTAAGCATACGTATAAACTCGGGCCCGGGTGTTCGGGTGGGCTCGAGCCCGTGCAGTGCTCTACCCTATACTACCCATAATTCCCATGCTGCCTGAAGCTGCCTGCGTTGTAGCTTCCAGCTAGAGTAGTGTCACATTTCCCATTAGTGTACACTCTAAGAAAAAGTCGAGTATTTTGGGAGTATTTCTGCTACACAACAATAATCGTCATCTGGCTTGCTCACGTTTCCTCTCTTGAAAACCCGGCTCCCGGCACATTCCTATCAAGAATGCTATGTCACGCTGATAACGCGCGCGGCGTTCGTGACCGGGAATTGCCGGGACGGCGGTGATAACGCCAGGAAAGTACGCGGGGTAGATGACGATTATAGTTGTGTAGCCAAAAGACACCCTTTTTACTCGATTACTTCTTACAGTGTAGGATTATAGAATTCAACAGGAAAGAGCAACCTGACGGAGAAGCCAAAATGGCGCATACCTCGGGAGAAGCCATATGAATTCGTTTTTCCCGACAACGGCGGAAGCATCTTCATTCTGTATTACACAATCTTGCTGGTTGTTGTTGTTTTCCTCTGTACTTGGCACATGCCCAATGGAGGGGATTGGCCGATTAGTGGGTGAACTTATCCAATGATATCTGCAGTTTATTATACGCATACGCTATTGTTAATAGATTGATTTGACATAGTAGTTATTAATAATGAAAAGTTCAAAGCAAGAAATTAGCCATATACTCTTGGTTTCGCTGCCGAATTCCTCAATGGCAAAGAATACATCTCTATGGCTGTATCCCAGAGCAGTGGCCCCAAAAGATTGAATAACAGGTTCCGATACTTTCAGGCCCAGTTTGCAAACAGGTGGTACTACTATTCTTCTCCGCAACGTCCTGTACCGGCGGCAGGATAAAAGGAAATGTCCAATAGTTTCCTCCACGTTACTTGTTCTCCGAAGCAGCCGAAGGACGCGCTATTTAGGAAGCTCCCGCCCACTACACTCAAACAGGATCATCGCCAAATCTATTCACATGATCAAAGATTGGCAGCAAGTTATTGAAACATTCCTAACTCGAAGCAAGTTACCAGCATACGCCAGGCACAACCTGAACTAAGCCGCCCAACTTCAAGAACGATGCATCCGGGTTAGCATTCATAGGAGTCCTTTAACACCAATATACTGACGAACGAGCTCGTTCATCAACGAGCCTTGCAGGGTTGAAAGCTCGAGCAGGGCGCACCGTTGATCCAAGGCGACACCCATGAAGCCAACTACCGAGAAAAAGTCCAGCGCCGGCGAATATTAAGGGCTAAATCAGAAGAACCTACAAAACACGATGTCCTGCCACCAAAATCCACCCGCCTCTACGAGGTCACACTCAGAAGACTACAAACAAGAAGCTTCACAACAATTCCAGTGCTTCACAAGATGCACCCGACTAAATACTCTGACCCCAACAGCGACGCCTGAGCAGCGCCACCAGCGATAGAGCATATCCTCTGGGAAAGCCCAATTCACGCATAAAGCCGAGCTGCTTTTATGGAAAAAGCGCCGCTCACCAAATTGAGATCACCTTTTTTTTGTCTTTTTTCTCTCTCTTGTTTATGCTAGGGTGCTGAATCAAACAAGTTAGAGCTCATTGTATACAGTAAAATGAAGTTTTCGTTTAACCAATTACTAGAGCCGACTGAAAACGCTTCGGCAACGGCACAGTTACAGCATGGCCTCCAAGATTGGCAATTTCGGAAGCCATGGTTAAATCGTTTCAATACCAGCGAAAAACACTGGCCGCGCTAGCATCGGGAGTCGCCCTAGACGCAGTATACGTCTTATCCTATAGTGTTAGCGGGTGACGGCTCGTTGTCGGAGTAGTGCAGTTTCCTAATGAACCAACGGTGTTTCTCCATCGCCTACTGCTTCTAGTGGGATAGCACGATGTAATAAAACTACTGCAGTAAGCGCTGCAGAAAAGCAAAGACTGCGATGGGCGAATGTGGTACCTTGATTGGGCGAGACAGAGGCCAGCGGGACGTGGAATGGCTGCGCACGTTCGCAGCTCAAACAACGAACCTCTGCGTCCCGTGTTGCTGAAACGCAGTATGGTAGTGTACGCATGGGCACAGGTGTAGGTTACCCTATAACTCGGGAGCGCACACCGTGCCTCTCCTTTATAGACGACGCTTCGAAGAAGTGGATATCGAGTACCAGCGTTTATTATATGCTCGTTGATGTCATGTACAGGCGCGCTCAATATGACTTGCAACACGGGAGCGCGTGGCCTCACGGTTTCAAAGGTTGCGCATGGCTTCAATTCGTTCTTATTTCAACAACTAAATATTATTTTCTTATTTATGATCATACCCAGGTGAGAAAATAACATTTATTTGTTGAAATAAAGACAAATTGAAGTCATGCGCAACCTTTGAACCCGTGAGGACACGCGCTCCCGTGTTGCAAGTCATATTGAGCGCGACTGTACATGTTAACTTCAGCTACCACTACGGTTAAATATATATATCGAAAAGTGTTCAAGCAGATTCAGTGCTTTGTATGCGTTGAAAAACGACGGACTAACGTGCAAAAATGTTTATTCCTTCCAACGTTTCGGCAGGAGGGCCTGCCTTCGCCAGGAAATGACGAAGGCAGGCCCTCCTGCCGAAGCACTGGAAGAAATAAACATTTTCGTACGTTAGTCCGTCGCTTTTCAACGCATATACATATATATATATATATATATATATATATATATATATATATATATATATATATATATATATATATATATATATATATATATATATCCGTGAGATCCTATCCAAGAAACTTAGCTGCTTGTCTTCGCATAATATTCCAATTTGTTGCTAGAGGATGCATTCTTTCGCCCTGGCAGTGTAACTGTGAACTGTGATATTTGTCGTCTTCAACATTTAGTGACACTATGATAAGCTGTTTATTGCTGGCATTCAATAATTTCTATGACTAGAAGACATCTCTCGAACATGCAGGCGCACCATATTTACTCGAAAATAGGTCAAGCACAAGTGTATGTCACCCCCTTTGTATTGTGCCCTCCTGGGGACAAACGAAAAGGTATTCATATATCGGTAAGCTCATATCTAGTGAGGAGCGTAAGAGGTCGAAGCAGCTTTGTTTCCAATGGTCACGGCTTATTTACAACAAACATCCACGAAAACCATGACTTTTATGTTCCCGCGTGCGGTAGCGCAGCCTGTGCGTTTTCTATTCGAAGATGACAGCTCTGACGTATTTCAAGCGCTTCAACTAAGTCCCTTCAGATCCTATGTTTTTATAGAGGTCTGGGTACAGGAAAAGCTGAGAATAGGAATACCGCATAGTTAGAAAAGGAGGGCTCATTATAATCGGGAACCTTGCATATTTTCCGCGGTCTGATCACATTGTCTTTGTATTTCTTGTGTCATAGTTGTGAAATTGTGCCACCCATGATTAGTGCATTAGAGTACCCGACTGTGTGGCGATGTAATCACATATGGTGATTATAGTGCTGGTAATGACAAAGTTCTCATTTCACCGTTGTTATTCGTTGACAAAACTTCTTCACTGAGTGTACCGGCGCGTGCAGTTTCCGTGGCTGAGTGGTAACAGTATTTGGCAGCATTCGCGATGATGTCCAAAACCTTTAACTGTGGTTCCTAGAACACTCTTTTCTCCTTATTTTATGATTTGCTAATTTACCGTGCATATATCTGTATAATGAGTCAGCGTAGCTGGCGCTGCTTGAAGAACGACGAGTGCGACAGTCAAACTGTCGGTAATGTTGCTAGCCATGATCACGCATTACAGGTCGACCTTTCAATTACGAATATGGATTGGTAGCCAGCTTTTAAGTTACCTTACAGGAAAACTAGATTAACCTACATTCGAATTCAGCATTTCGTTCCAAACGGGAACATGACAGAACCTTATTGCCCGATCTATCTCTGCCACTTGTCGCGTACTTCCGCGTGGACTGGTAAACATAAGATATTCTCGTCGACGCCCTTATATCAGGAACGGTAGCCTGGCACACAGGAAAGGCTAAACGTCACTCCTACGTCGACTTTTTATATTTATACATCCATCGTATGGACACATATGATCAGGTGAAAGAAATACAAGAACGAGCACTAATACGCCGCGCCGAAATGCAGCTAACGGCCATCACCCCGCAGCTACCGCGACTAGAGTGTACTAAATGCTTATAAATGACTGTGCCACAGGTGCCCTTTTTACCTGCATGGATGAATAGATGCTATCACTGTCTACTTTAAAACGACACTAGCATTCGTCATAGCCTCTACAGCGCCTAATAAAGTGCACATTATAGTGTGTGTAGCATCTAAAACGCATAAGGCGTCGCGGCAACTGCTGAGGCTATGCGAAGCCCTCTCCTAACGTTACGCGAGAGTTTCATGATCACTAAAAAGTATAGAATAACCATGACTTTAATTGGGACCTTAACTTCTGATGTTTTTACGACATAGTACAACATCCTTTTTAGCATAATATATCGGCCGTTGTGTTGTGTATGTGAGCGATCGCCTTCACACATAAACCATGCTCAATCTCGCCACTGCCTTGCAGCACTCTCAAAGTTACAAGGTGTGAAAAAAACCGAAGCCTTGAGCAGCAAATGTTAGTTTCGTGTATGAATTCCTTGAAAGCGGTAGCGTTGTGATATTCGCGACTGTTTGACACACGCTGATACACCGTTACTTGATACCTTCATTTTTCGCTTCGATTGTACACCGTGTGCCCTTAAATATTGTATAGTTAACCACTGGTAACTGTGCTTGGGAAGCAAAACGGCAGCGACCATGCAGGCGAGATCATTTTATAAGATCCAAACTCGCACTTTCTACTCGCGCATTCCTTCGTCGACAATAAGTAAATAGCGAAAGCGAGCAGTCCCTTTCAGCCATATCTTGCCGAGGACAAAGCCCGAAGGGCAGAAGTGGTCACAAATTCTGAGGTCGCACTGCAGTAGCATTGCACATAATTACATTCTGCGAACTTTTAACCCCCCCCCCCCCCTTCCTTCTGTGCCCTTTGACGATACTATTGAGAACAGTGGTTTCTTGAGTCACGCCTGCAAAGCCTAAGCGATCGAAAACTGCAGAGTGCCTCTTCGAAATGGTGTGAAATATTCCCGAATATATTGATGTTCCAGCAAGATGACACAAATGTAAAGTATATAAAAGGGACAACTTCTAACTTATGAGACACGCAGTGCACGATTATGAGTGGTTCAATTAGAGACGAGGACACCCTCTTCAGCCGCAGCACTACGTCCGCTTTCGACGCCTTCGCTGGGTCATCCTCTCTAGCCTGACACGTGCGTGCAAACGGTATGGAAACGCCAGGCAAACGCTCCGGTCAGTAACAATTGAACCTCCGGAATTTTCGCGCTACCTATTTGTTGAGCTGCCTTGACAGCCCTTCCGGCTTTAAAGTGCTTCACAACATACTTAACGGTGCCCGCACGGAGTGCGGTAATATAAATGTGGATTCTGGAAGTTTCTAAACGGAGGCCACAATCTTGTTTACTTTGTAAAAGAATGCCAGGAAACTGCTTTTTTTACTTTTAATGAGGCTCAGAGATCAATAAAGTGGCATATATTTTTCAAAATACTTCGTATGTTATCCTTCCATTACTAAACA
This sequence comes from Rhipicephalus appendiculatus, assembly GCA_030522465.1. Taxonomy (NCBI): domain Eukaryota; kingdom Metazoa; phylum Arthropoda; class Arachnida; order Ixodida; family Ixodidae; genus Rhipicephalus; species Rhipicephalus appendiculatus. The sequence goes on along the minus strand of JALIZH010025931.1, from coordinate 14,311 downwards.
TTACATTTCTGTGGGGCATCACTATCTTCTTTCCCAATACACAGGCCTTCTTTTAGATGTGAAGCATCTTATGGCGAAGCTTAATCCGGTGGTGGTGGTGTGCCGCGTGCCCACCCTTACTGCGCATGCGCAAACCCTTTAAAAAAAATAAAAATAAAAAACCTCCTCTCCCCCCTCTCTCTCCTCTAGGCATCCCTCCCCGCGGCAACCACACCCTCACTGCGCATGCGCCTCCCCTCCTCTCTCCCCTCTTACACTCCCCCCCTCTCCTCTAGGCATCCCTGCCCGCGGCGTCTACACTCCCACTGCACATGCGCGTCCCCCCCTCTGTCTCCTCTCCTACGCTCCCCCCCTCTCTCCTCTACGCATCCCTGCCCACGGCGTTCACACCCCTACTGAAAAAATCCGCATACCATCATACGGAAAACATACGGATTCCGCATATTTTCCGTATAAAATATATGGATTTTGTACGGACGTATACTGATGCTTACGGAAATTGTAAGGAACATACGGAAGCATCACATGGTACATAAGGAATTCCGTATGGGCGTACGGATGTGGCCATAAGGAACATGCGGATGCCATGTCTGTTATACGGAAAGACCCATACGGCGATACGGAATATACGGAAAGAACAAACGGAATCCGTATGGGCTATGCGGAAAGATCCACGTGGCAATAGTAGTATACGGAAAGCATGGTGTTCTACGTGAAACCATGACCATAGGCGAGCGCACGGGGGGGGGGGGGGGAGGGGCGCCCCCTTTTCCCTCTTGTCACTTAACAGGGAGGGGCCACCCTCCCTCATAGCCTCCTCTATACAATTCTGTGCCCGTCAAACGCTCCCTCGGCGACCGTCGTCTTTCCCTCTCACCCACCATGGTATTACGCTACATTCCACCGCGGCACGGCGCCACCTACGTTGGGCTTGCCTTCCGTGGTTTGAGGCGCTCCTGCCAGTGTATCGGACGCTGCCGTGTGTGTGTGTGTGTGCCTGCAGGAAAGGTTTATAATCTGCAGGATCTCGTAATGCCTTGGGAACCCGGAGGTGCATGACGCGACCTGCCACAACGCTAGTTACATCGGAGAACCACCTATTTTTGTGTCACCATGGACTTTGCTTGCTCGACCACGTTTCCCGCTTGCTTGGCATTACAGCTTCGAAGGTTTACCCGCCAGTGAGAATGCCATGCCTTCATTGCAGTTAAGGATGGCGGGTCAATGCCGCCATCCTCTCACACAGGCAGGACCTGTGTGAGAGATTGTGTTATTTCTACAGCCTCATAATATTTAGCATGGTCAGTGGTGGCAGACGTGAAGAAGTGCGTATGTGGTGGTGCGTGCCAGTACAGTGGTGTCGTGTCGTTTCGCATACAGTGCACATTGTTTGTACTTATTCTGCATATGTAGGTACGCGTGCAGAATAAGGTTCACTTTTATTGCCAGTGTGAATGCCAGGCCTTCATTGTAGATAAGGGTGGAAGATTAGTGCCATTCCGTTTGCAGTGCCGCGTGAGATCTCCTGCTGTTTCTACATTCTCGTCATATCTGGCATGGACAATGGCGGCAAGTGTGAACAAGTGCATGTGTTGTGGCGTGTGCCAGGGTGTCGTGTCATCTGACAGTGTGCATTGTTTATGCTTATTCTGATTGGTGTGTGCCCGGGTGTCGTGTCGCCTGACAGTGCTCATTGTTTATGCTTACTCTGCGTGTGAGAACTGCCACTGTTTCTACATTCTCGACACATGGAGCATAACCAGTGGGGGCAGACGTGAACAAGTGTGTGTGTGGTGATGTGTGCCAGGGTGTCGTCTTGTCTTACAGTGCGCATTGTTTGTGGTTATTCTGCGTGGTGCATGCGAGGGTGTTGTCATCTGACAGTGCACATTGTTTAGGCTTGTTCTGCGCGTACATGTGCAGAGTAAACATTATTCAGTTTACTTTGATCTCTCGATTAAGCTGTCCTCAAACAAGTTTTGACTTAATGGAAGACCTTGCCTGCATTGTATGGACTCGCTAAACCAAAATGACTATGGTATTATGACATCCATAATACCACATTTTCGTGTATATGGAAGCCGTATATACGGAGGATACGGATCCGTATAATCCATATATATGGATTATGCGGATCCGTATCATGCGGATCCGTAATACCATAATTCCATATGTACGGATCCGTATCTTCCGTACATACGGATTTTTTCACTAGGGACTCCCACTGCGCATGCGTGTCAGCCCCTCTCTCTCCTACGCCCCCCCCTCTCTCGCCTCGCAACGCCGACGCAGGGAGCGTCTGCTAGCGAGTTTCTTGGTTGAAAAAACCGACTGCTCGCGCTGCACAACCGTTCACTGGCCACCCCGTATATATGGAAATGGATCTTGACCTCCAAGGTGGTTCCGGTGGGAGATTTCTCCTGTGCGTTGTTGAACAATAAAAATTCGCAGCGTGCGCGTTAACTAAAAGCGGAGTGCGGGTCTCTGTGTCCAGTCGGAGTCTTCTGTCTCTCATTGCCCATTAGCAGCGATTGGCATGTTCCAGTAGGAAACACTGCTCCATCACTGCCTGCTTTGCGCCTCCCCAGTTTTCTCTCCTGCACAACGCTGCGATGAGCGCCAGCGTCAACGCCGCCGCCGTGTAAGCGTTAGCGCCCGCTGCTTCACATCTACACATGGTTCCCTTTAGCGGGAGATGGTGTAATTTTTTTCCATCCGATCTATTTTGCCTAGTATTTGGTATGGCCCTTGCTTGAAAATGCAATCCTTGAAAGCGGGCCGTAATGCCTTTGCGCCTACGGGAGACGTCAACTGTCTTAGGTGGCGGCAGAGAGGCGCTCTCGCCTTAGTGCTCAATATCCATAAGACGGTCGGTGGCCTGCTGCTTCTCGGGAGAACATTATTACGTAGCTTATATAGAAGCACATTATTTGGCTCATCGTAATGATCTATTAGGCCCCAGGAAGCAAAGGACAGTGTAGGCTCAGGGTCGGGGCACCAGAGACACTCGCCACCTGTAGGCCTCAAAGCTGATAGATAGGCAGTGCAAACAAAAGCCAGCCTATAGTGCTTAGATCGGTGCCACACTGACTGGCCCGGAGCTGAGCGCAAATACCGGATGATCCCCCCGCGAGGACAAAAAAAAAGGAATACAAGACAAACCAGCTTACCGGAGTTAGCGGTGAAGATACGGAACGTGACACAAACAACGCCGGGTGATTCGACAGACGTGCGCCGGACACAGAAGAAGGAGCTGGCGAATACGAACTTCTGTTTGCCTTTATTTTCGTATTAGAGGTAAACGAAAATGGCGAGTGTCATGTAAAAGACGCGTTGGTCAGCAGTGAGCGGTACATTGAGGAAGAGGAGCAGGAAGGAACCGAAAGCTACGGGAGTGCAAAACATGGTACTGGTGACACAGAGGGCCACACAACGAACGACGATGAGTCATTGGCCGTCATAGCAGTGTTGTTTGAGGCAGTATATACACAGGAGGTGGAATTATTGTACGTGGGCCGTTGGGCATGGGTGTCGGCTGAACCCGCCCACACACCATATACCCGACGTAGCTGAATAGCCCAACTGCAGTATACCACTGTGAGTTGGCTGCATTTCACCAGCGACCTCTTCAGTGCACGTTCATAAGCGATATGGGCGACAGTCACCAGGTAGGCAACTGATGTCTGATATTGTTTAGGACTTGCGAGATCCTACAAGTGCTTGAAAGGTTCAGAAACCGCAGCTGCCAGGTAGACCAATCTCGCAGATGCACTGCCTGATCAGCCGTGCCTCTTCCCATGCTCACTCACTGTACCAGCTCTCAAGGCATCACCACCTGTGGCAACGTCATCAAAGCAAGCTCCCGCAGGCCGGTTCCATCACCTCTGCAGAAGGAACGGCAGCAGGGGACTGCCGCTAGTAGGCACGCCATGGAAGACAAAAGAGCAGAGAAGGCGCTGGAGTGTGCGGCTGATGCGGTGTAAGCATTCTGGTGGCCTGCGGTCGACGGGACACTGCGGGCGCTCTTGGGCGTGGGAGACCAAGCGTGCTATGCAGGGTGATCGCAGCTTCCCGGGAGCAGCAGTCTGCGCTGAGCTCGCACTACGGCGGTCATGCCACGCAGACAGTGCGGAGTGTGCGATAGCAGCATTGAGAGAAATGGCGAGAAGAACGCACAAGGCATCGCAAACGCATGTGCGGCATTTGCAGCAGTTTTCAAAGGAACAACGCATGCGGACGCATGAGCGCCGCTACTCAGTCAACATTTCAACAGTGCAGTGACGTCAGCGAGGTTGTCGCGCTCTCTTTTTGCAAACTGCACTTCCTCCAGGCATCTGTGTGGGCCGTTATCCTCTGTCGGGCAAGTTCATTCCTTCGACCTGCGGCATAATTATTTCTACTCTCGAAGGCGACAAGGGCGCACACGCATCACTTTCGCGTAACTTGTTTCACTTCTATCGAGTAATACAAAGAAATGAATTGGCAGGTTTCGGTTTCTTATAATACTCGCCTGAGGAGGAGGAATCAACTTTGGGCAGCGACTCTTTCGGACGAGGCAGCAATCGCTGTTTTTGCTTACCGGAAGTTTTAATAAGCTCTTTACACGCTGACTGTGAGCGTTGTGGCGGGAGCGTTTTAGGAGGAGGAAATCCTTCAAAGCCTGAAAATTTTTCTGCAGTCACGAAAAGCTAGAAACAATCTCCGCACAAACAAGCAAAGAGTAGCATTTCTTCCCGCAAATGTCTCCATGGGCGCTTTCTTTGCGGCGGCAACACGGCTGTGAGTTGTACGTCCCGAGCGTGGTGAAACTGAATGTGACATCATTACCATGTGATGAAATAGCCTTGGGCACTTCGTGCGTGTGTGGATTGTCTGTGCGATACAATTCAGAGATGAATCGTTCCGCTCGCTGGCGTTGTGGCGTGAGCATAGGTCGGCACTTTAAGGGAGTACTCACTCAAACTCACTCACCACCATTTTTTCAGCCTTCGCACTCACTCACGTTCACACTCACGTCCACTCACACTCATGAGTACTCACTCATACTCAACTCACCACGTTCAAATGAGTGTGAGTGAGTGTGAGTTGAGTGCACTCATGAGTGAGTGTGCCGGGCTCCATAGGTCGGCACTTTAAGGGAGTACTCACTCAAACTCACTCACCACAATTTTTTCAGCCTTCGCACTCACTCACGTTCACACTCACGTCCACTCACACGCATGAGTACTCACTCATACTCATCTCACCACGATCAAATGAGTGTGAGTGAGTGTGAGTTGAGTGCACTCATGAGTGAGTGTGCCGAGCTATGGGCGTGAGCACTGCTTTTCGACACTAGCAAAGCGGTAGGCGGACCAGATCTTTGTTGTGGATGCATATCAATCAAACTGGTTGACACGCAAACTTGTGTACACACTCGCTGATTCTGATGAGGCTCCTGTTCAACTCGTGAGTATCATAGTGCCGGTGTGAATGACAAACTGTTTATGCTGTGGACACTAAGCAGCAGCATGTCCGTAGTGGCATTTATCCACTTTCTGTGAGTAAATCCACTTTCTGTGAGTAAATCGCACTGCTATCTACGACGGCCCCCGGACATGAAAACCTCGACTACGAACAGCTTTACCGTTGAAACAACTAACGGCATCATGCTCGGACGCTCCGTTTCAAGGGCGCAGATTCCAAATTTAATAGACGTTCTCGACGCCACTCCTGGAATTCGTTCAGCGTAAGCGATAAAAAAAAATTAAACCATCTCCCGCTAAAGGGAACCATGTGTAGATGTGAAGCAGCGGGCGCTAACGCTTACACTGGCGGCGGCGTTGACGCTGGCGCTATCGCAGCGTTGCGCAGGAGAGAAAACTGAGGAGGCGCAAAGCACGCAGTGATGGACCGGTGTTTCCTGCTGGAACATGCCAATCGCTGCTAATGGGCAATGAGAGATAGAAGACTCCGACTGGACACAGAGACCCGCAGTGCGCTTTTAGTTAACGCGCACGCTGCGAATTTTTATTGTTCAACAATGCACAGGAGAAACCTCCCACCGGCACCACCTTGGAAGTCAAGATCCATTGCCATATATACGGGATGGACAGTGAACGGTTGTGCAGCGCGAGCAGTCGGTTTTTTCAACCAAGAAACTCGCTAGCCGACGCTGCCTGCGTCTGCGTCGTGTGGCGAGAGAGGGGGGGAGCGTAGGAGAGGAGAGAGGGGGGGGGACGCGCATGCGCAGTGGGGTGTGGACGCTGTGGGCAGGGATGCCTAGAGGAGAGAGGGGGGAGCGTAGGAGAGGTGAGAGAGGGGGGGACGCGCATGCGCAGTGGGAGCGTGGGCAGGGATGCCTAGAGGAGAGAGGGGGGGGGCATAGGAGGGGGAGAGAGGAGGGGAGGCGCATGCGCAGTGAGGGTGTGGATGCCGCGGGAAGGGATGCCTAGAGGAGAGAGAGGGGGGAGAGGAGGTTTTTTTTTTTTGAAAGGGTTTGCGCATGCGCAGTAAGGGAGGTCACGCCGCACACCACCACCGGATTAAGCTTCGCCATAAGATGCTTCACATCTAAAAGGTCGCTTAGGTTGAACAACATTTGACCATGAACCAGCTCGCCCGAGAACAAGCTCGCCCAAACCAAAGTTCTGCTAAACGTACAATGCTGCCAAACGCTTCAGGGGTTCAGGTTCTAAATTTAATGGACATCCTTCTCCGGAGTCCGCTCTACAAGTTCAACATCATTCGCTTCAACCAACGAACTTTCGAACGTCTCACGGACGAAGGAGAGACAGACCAAGACGAGATGGGTAGGCTCGTAGACGTCGACGACTTCGATTACCCAAAGCGATGCATCATGGTTTGGGCGCATCGAGTCAGATGGTTGTGTACGATGAAACATGCGTTTCCGCTCTGCAAGGTCAGGCGTACTTCTTAGCCATCACTCCCAGCGAACGTCAGAGGCCAATCTCACTAGTTTACGAATCTAATGTGAAAGACCATTCAAGTGATTTCGCAATGCGGAATTGTTCTGTGTGTCATTTACAGCTTCACTGTCCAACTACAATCACACAGTAGATTGACGCTATAAATTTTTCCATTAAATCAAGAAACGTCCCTAGGATTTCCAATAACTCGAATATTTTCGCATTTGCTTTCTTTCCTAGAATGATGCTTTAGGCGAAACATAGCTACACGAAGTAACTTAAAAAACGTAGTTTGTGCGCTCGCTCGTGAAGATATACTTCATCAAAGCACTATCTTAAAGGCGATCAGAAAATTTCGAGATAGTGAATGTAATTAGGGTGTTTGTTTTTCGACGCTCCTGTACCCGAACTGCCTCTGTATGCGCTAATGACAGTGTTCGTGGATCGTCCGGTTGCTTTTATTGCTAGCGCGAAAATACGTCATAGCTGCATGAACTTGAAAAGCCTATCGCGGCGAATATATTCCTAATAAGAATACTAGTAGTACGAGGTCTGTGATTCGGGCAGGTCGGTTATTCTTCATTTTTTAGAACAGTAGAAAGTGAAGAAACGAACAAAGCAAGTATGTCTCTTCGCAACTGTTTTCCATTGTATATACATAGTTCGAAATAATAATCTTAGTTGTATTTGCAGCGACATTCTTAATATTGGCGTACTTACATCCATTCCAGTCATCTCACCCGAAGCGCATTTATTATGTTTGTCTGTTGTGCTGTCCTGTCCATCTGTGACTAGGAATAAGCTTACAATAATAAATATTAGCACCATTGTGACAACGCTATGTGCACAGATCAACTGTTCCAACTGCTTAATAAAGCTTCTTTTATGGAAGCATAGGGAGTGTACTTATTCTCGTAGTGCGTCATCACATGGACAATATTTGTGCTGCGTACATACACTCGTACGTCCCAAATATGACTCTATAGTGTGCTAGAATGCTCGCCCGTTCGTGGTATTCCACTATTCCATGAATATCAACAAACACCACAACTCACGTCTTAACAATTTATTTATGTGCACTCGAGCTCAAGGCATTTTGTGGCACACATTAACAAGGGAAATATATTAGTGGGGTCATGATCAATATGGACCATTTAATATCTAGGTGAAGTGTAACAAACAAGTCTGTTCCTTTGTTTTGATCTGTCTGGAGTACTTTACGAACGTTATGGAAGGGCAGTTTACTCTAAGAATATAAAAATGTCGTGACTTTTTTGCCACCTGTATCACTTGCACATATATATTTATTTTTAAAATGAGACGTCAACTCAGTTTTGGAGAGTCGCGTACCAGGACTCTCCAAGAGGGTTAACGCGTCTCTGAAAAAGCACTGACGTCAAAACTTTTGTTTGTTACTTATATGCTTCAATTGATAGCTTTCCTCCCGATAGGTCCCGAAATTCTATCGAAATTGCTTTATGATATCTTAGAATTGATGCTCAATATTGATAATGAACGATTTTGCGGCCTTGCAAAGCGCCCGCTAAATATCGTAATAAAGTAGCGCCCCAGCGGGGTGAAGAAACTTAAGATGACGTGTACCCAAGCTTTTGTGCCGTTAAGAGCGTGACTTTTTATACCGTCGCCCCGCGTAGGTGTGCAGTAGTACAAGGAGGGTCGCGCAGCAGTATCAGTACGTTCTCCATGTCAAAATTTCCGGGATAAACCTGCTTGCCAAGCATAAATTATACTGTGAAGACTATGCCTCCTTAGAGAAAAAAAACGAAAAAAAAAAACATATCTACTCGGTTTCAAATTCAAGCCAACGTGAAAAAATAGGCGCTACCGCGGCTAAGAATTACGAAAGGTTTATTCAACGCAAATGATCGCCTTCGAAGCCCAACCGCACAACCGGTAATTCTGTTGGCATCTGCCGATTCGCGCATTCCTCCGGCATCGCCTTCTTGCACCAACGGACCTACGACCCCACCCGCGCGCGCGCGCGCGCGCGCGCACGCACACACACACACACACACACACACACACACACACACACACACACACACACACACACACACACACACACACACACACACACACACACACACACACACGCACACGCACACACACACACAGACACACACACACACACACACACACACACACACACACAGACAGATACACACGCGCGCGCTTGGTGCTGACGTTCCACGCGTCTCGTCCCCAGCCCGACATCCGTGTCGACGCGTCTGGCACATGTCACCATCAACCTCCGGCGAGCAGCAAAGTCCCAGGGTGCGTAAGGTTCAATGTGTTGCAAAGGCGCGTAGACATCTCACATAAATTGTATGTGACACCTTCAAGCTGTATAAAGGACCTTTGGAGCTGTCCGTGACGAAAAAATGTCTTCCTGCGGTGCTGGAAACACCACTGGCACTAGCAGCGCGCATCCATTATAACTTTTTTATGGCATGCTGGCACGCACTACAATTGAGATCGTTGCCCCGAATTATCACACGATGACGAGTCATTAGAATGAGTGTGCTGAAGACGCTGTATTTAAGAAGAACCAAGGTGTAAGAAAGTTTTCTTCCAGCGTGATACCAATGAAACCGTACGTTAAAGTCAGAGTGACGCCATTGCCAGGCGTCGCTCTGTTTTGGTTAATTATGGGTCGGGTTTTGTTTGGCACTCAGACTACCAAGTAGGCTAATTAGCTTAACTGGCAAGATTTGCATATTCGAGACTTGGTCTTTATTACGTTGCGACACAAGTAACATAGGCTTAATTAGCTGACTCTCCTAATTATTGCTATTTAGACTCGGTCGTTATGAGTCTTAACCTAAATATGGTTAACTCAGCACACCTTGCCGAGCTCGGCATGACTAACATATTCAGATAATTATGTTTACCATGATCAAGTATGCTTAATTAGCTTGGCTAATTCAGCAATTTAGTGGTGAAAAACGTTTATTTAGACTATTTATAGTGAGAGATAGGGGCGGCCTTAAGGGCCGACCGTGTACAAACCATAGGAGGAGCCCCTAGTCCGGGACCCCTGTGGCTTCCGCGGCGGCACGCGCCCTGGCCACGAGGGCTCTGACCCTCCAAGGAGGCTGCCGAGCAGGGCAGCCTCCCAGCTCTCTCGGGTAGGGGGTGAAGGGGAGGTGATTGGGGGGGACCGCCGGGTTAGATGAGAAACCTCGCAGGAAGAGGCATTCCAAGAGCTGAAACAACGCTTTCAGTTTCTACGGATCCTCACACACTTCTCAATACAGCAATTTCCCTCTTCATTTTTGGGCACACTCTTGAGGAAGCTTCATGGGGTCCATTACACTTCAGGACAGTGACAATACAATTGTAGGCGCAATGGCCTTCAGCGTAGCGAGAACATACACGCCTATTTTCGCATACGGTTCTCACGTGGCCTAGTTTCATGCTGTTGTGACATTGCAGTGGTTTCGGCACAAAATGTCTTACAGAATGTAGAAAGTTACCCCCCTTTACATAGGACGGTAGAGAGTTGCCTTTGAAATCTATTTTCAAGCAGAGTGAGGTGCCCAAACGAGCATCCTTGGCAAGGGACCATACATCAGATCGCGAGGCTGCCGAAACCATCAAAAAGCGGCGACATCGGCGCCGAGGTTCATCCAAGAAAACCAATGCCTCTCCATCTACAGCGCCCCTTGAGCCAGAGAAGCAGGGCTGCTTCTCTGGCTACCTTGTCAACCGTACCCTTCACAGCCGGTGCGAATTCCACTTGGCCTACATTGCCGAAGCCACAGTTCCACGGAAGGGTGACTGCCGGAGTAAAAGGAAACACCAATGAAGGCATGGACACATCCGACGCAGCTTGACCTTCGTTGCCGAAGTCACAGCGACATTCAGAGTCAGAGTGCTCGTCGACAATAGTGGACACTGAATCAACGACTGACCAGTTGCCTGACGAAGACAAAACAATCGTCATAGTTCTTCAGTGACTCCTAGACACACTTCGCATGTTCTTCGGCAAGCTCAAACGTCCATATGCTCAGTCCGTACAACAGGTGCTGGATGGTCTATGTCCAGTACTTGCAAGCCTTCAGTAGGCACCATTACTCGTCTACCTACAGTCCAACGTGATGCGCCCGAGATCCTGCGCTCAGTACTATGAAACGCAGCAGTGTTTTCTGTATGCCCTTTTCTTTCTATCTCCCCGTCTTTTAATCCCTGATTCCCCTTCCCCCAGTGTAGGATAGCAAACCGGACGTGCGGCTGGATGACTTTCCTGCCTTTACTCCCTTTTCCTCTTCCTTCCTTCCTTCCTTTCTACATGTCTATGTATGTCTATCTCCATATAACCCGCTGTAAGCCCACCTTTGATCATGCGAAGATGTCATGTGGTCACGCCATCAACTGACGTCCCGTTTTTTAACATCATAAGGGTGCCAGATTGACGGCATGATGACGTTGCAAGTCCTGGCAATATCTGACATCATGATAACATCAATGCGCGACTTCGTCACGCCATGATATTTTTGCATTACGCGTACCGTCCGTCCATCCTGGTTCCCTTTAGCGGGAGATAGGGAAGTTTTTTCTCCCACGCAATACCATATTTCCTAGCGCGTTTTGTCTGCTTAGATGACGTTTCTACAAAGCCTTTTTTCCAAGACGTTTGCATAACTGGCTTGGCTGTGAGGTAGCCGAATGTATTTCCACGCGGAAGGCGTGGGGTCGAATCTTGTTCATTTGCCCGTTTTCTTTACTCAGCGCGAAAGCTGTCAGGGACACCTGCAGTGGCGGTGGCGTGCAACTTACCAATAATATGCTCGTCAGTTGACCGAACTTCAGCAACGGCCCAGTTGTAATCGCAGTATTTGAATACCGAGTCTGGCTTTGGGAGGTAATAGCCGAAAGCTTCTGCAAAAAAAGAAAAATTACATGAATGACAACTACAGGCCTAACTATCACACAGATATCCGGTAAAGTGTCGTCACATAATTCCAACTGCTCAAGGACCTGATTATTTCCTCTTTTTAAACATGTCAGAATACCTGTACAAAGTGTTCATTGACCGGTAAGACAGCAACATTAAAGTGCGCGTTCAAAAACACCAAACGATAAAATGTGTCATATCATTATTCATTAATGTACTGCTTTTCAAGCAGTCAGTCGACTATTCTACAATTTTTATTTTTTACGATGGCGCGTTGAAGCAGGTCTGGCCTTGCTGTTACCATCACTCCATCTCTACGTCAAGGGAATGCAGGACGCTCGAGCAAGTGGTAAACTTAATGGCCACCTCTTGCTGTAGTGATTCCACCTATGCGAGTCCCTGCGCTTGCGTCTGACGGTAGTTGTGGACGGTGTTCTTTGTCTTCTTTTTTGCCACATCATGAGTGGGTACAGAAAGGGGTCTTTTTTTCGGGCGCGTCCCAAGAGCAGCTTTCAAACTGAAAGAAAATGTAGGAGCGTTGCGCGATAGAAAACACCCTCAAGCTCCTGCGAGATCTGCATACCGCCAGCGGTAAGTGGTGCCTATAAATGGCTTGCCGTTATTTTGCCGGCGCATGCATGGCGTGTGGCTTCAATAAAGAAAAAAAAAAAAGGTGGTGACTGAGTTGTTTAACGCAGCACGCTGCAGAGCGAGGGGTGGCTGGTTAGAATCCCGAGTCGGGTGCCTTGGAATTTGTCTGTTCTCGCGCATTGTTATTGTCTGTACTCGCATTGTTATTGTCTGTTCATGTTATTGATACACCATCACATCCTAAACCATTAATGATAAGAAGCTTCTTCAATAGTGCTACTTCACTGCTAAAAGAACTGGTATAAGAGAGAACATGTTTGGTTCATCAAACAAAGACATGTAATGGCAGGACTACCAATTCACACCGTTTTTTCCCAGGAAAATACAGCAACAAGCAAAGCATGGGCTAGCCTAATAAACTGACCTGGCACATATGTCTGTCAATGATAATTTATATATACATGCTGTACTGCTTCCAATTAAGCTTGCAATTGAATATGCACACTTACTGTTACTACTAGCACATAAAATGATTAGCACAAATTTATTGTCTTCCCTTAAGTTTCCTGCACAACCAAATCAAAGGTCTTAAACATACGGCTTGTGTATCTCTAGCCAGCAGCCCAGCTTTCGTATGACTGTCCTCATCCCATATTTCCTTTCATTTATTTAGTAAATATGTCCATGAAGTACACAGCAAGACCGGCCTAAGAAATTTTTGTAAGGTACCGCACGTGGTCACCATATGCTTAAACATAACCTCAAAATATATACTTGACACTTCACTATCGGCGCCTCGATTTCTGTTTTCTATAGGCTATATTGCTGATGGGTTTTGGTGCACCGTATTGGGCTGTTCACTTCACTGTTTGGTATCTTTAACAGCTAAACAAACAGTGCTACACCTCTGCATTCATTCTCCATTCTGTAAATAAACGCGTTCCATCGTCGCAATTGTGGTGGAGGTGCGGGGTATACTTTCCTGAAAAGCAGTACGTTCAGAAACCTTACCTCTTGGCTAGTTTTCCGGGCGCGTAGATGAAAGCCGTTGCCGGGACCGTGGAGATGGTGACAGAGGCTGACGCATGGTAGGCGGTGTCAAGCTGCACACAGACACGGGCAAGTCACTGCGGATGTTCGGCTGGTAGGCGTGCTGCTCGGCAGTTGTGTTGGTGGGCCATTCTGTAATAAATGCGTTCCATCGTGAAATGGCAATGTTAGCCGACATTTCTTTTTCACTTCGCCCCCGCCCCTCCTTTCTGCGGCCACCTTTTCCTTTGTCCTTGAATTTCCGGTAGACTAAATAATGACACTAAATTTGGCGACTGCAGCTCGGCAGTCGAAGTGAGTTTGAAACCCGTGAACCAAGTGCTACGCCTACTGACCTTGCACAGCCTCACCATAGAGCAATTATGCTATTTGTCACGGCTAAAACGTGTGCAGCATGGCAGATGGCGGCGCAACCAGAAATATATGCGCTTCTGAGCAACTTGACAAGCATTTTGACTATCTGCGCTTCCGTCTAGTGATTTGTACTTGATTTTCATGTTATTCATCATTACCGTTGCATTTTCCTCAGAGAAAATGTACGGGGCGACCAGTAAACTGAAAAGTTAAAACCAGACCCATTTTTAAGGCGGGAGGCCATTGCACGATCAAGTGCTTCACGCGATGATCTCGCGATAATAATATTAGGGGTTTTTACGTGCCAATACCACGATATGAAGCACGCCGCCGTGAAGGGCGCCGTAAATTTAGACCACGTGGCGTTAACGTGCGCTGACATGATACAGTACACGGGCCTCTAACTTTTTCCCTCCATCGAAAAGCGACCGCCACGGCCGGGATCGAACCCGCGACCTTCAGGTCAACAGCCGAGCACCGTAACAGCTAC